>VMDO01018988.1:0-40819 GCA_007922755.1 Pedetes capensis
AAAAAAAAAAAGTCAGTGAAATCTTAGGAACATCATACATTTCAGGAAAAAATATTTCTGGTCAGAAATTGAGAGGGAATTCTTAAGCCTCTGATCATGGCCAGTGGAGTCATCAACTTCTATGGTGGGAAAATGGTCCAATGGAATGAGATAGGACTTGGACCAAGACAAACCTGGGCCTGAAATCTAGCTCTGCTATTGCTAATTATGTGAACTTTAAAACATTTCTTACTCTTTTGATTCTGTTTAATTATTTATACAATGTTGTTAGGTGCCATCAACTCAGGTCTGACTCATAGTGACCCTATGTATAATAGAACAAAACACTCCCTGACACAGTGCCATACCTGGCACTATGTTAGTGCTTCTCTGATATTGTTAGGGTTTTCAATGGCTTATTGTTTCAGGATTGTTTCCCAAGAGAATTGCCAGGTCCTTCTCCCATTTTTGTGGCACTTGGATTGAACCCAAGACCTCAGAGCACAAAAAGTAAGCACTCTATCAACTGAGCTAAACCCCAACCACTTATACAATAGGATTTTTTAAATCTACCTGATGGTTGTAAGTATTATAAATAATATCTGCAAAATACCTAGCACAAAATAGTGCTCAATAAATAGTTTTTGTTGTTGTTAAGTGTCTTCAAGTTGGGTTGACTCATAGCAACCTTATGTACAACAGAAAAAAACATTACCCAACATTGTGCCATGCCCAGCACCATGTCAGTGCTTCTCTGCTATTCATAGTATTTTCAGTGGCTGATTATTTTGGGAGTGGGCTGCCAGGTCCTTCTCTCAAGCCTACAGCACCTAGTATTCCCAAGTGGTCTCCTCATCCAAGTACTAACCAGGCCTGACCCTACTTTGCTTCCAAGATCTGATGAGATTAGATGCAAGGGTGGATGGCTGTAGACCAGTAAGGTGTAGCAACATTAAATTTCTCTTTTTCCTTACATAGTAAAATGCCTTGAAATATACAACCTCTGTGCACTTCATTCTATACCTCCTTTTCTCCTTAGCTCCCTCCAGTTAGGTTTCCCATCCCTCTATTGCTCTGGATCTGTTCCTGTCAAAGTCACCAGTGACACTGAATTTATCCTCAATTTTAGACCAGTTCTTACCAGCATTTGAACCAGCTGATCACTCCTCCCTCCTTCATTAGCTTTCTTTGGGTTCCAATGACAGCATGCCATCATCTTACCCTCAGGTTTCAGCATTCCAAAATCTAATATCCTACTTTTCTAACATGTATGTTTTTAGTGACCAGCCTCCAGAGTTTCCACTTATACACAGTCCTAAATAAGATAGGAAAAGGTCCTCCGTGATCAGGGTCCTGCCTCTGTGAGCATCACTGTTCATAGCTCCCCCTTACCCTCCTATGTTCCATCCCAAATTGACTTTCTAAGAACATCCTATTTTCCCCTCTCTGATGTGGGCCCAGACTGCTCCTCTGGTTGAAAATGCCTTGGTCAGTCCCTACCCCTCCAAATTGTATGTTAAAATCACACTCTTACTTTACCCAACTCTAGGATCTCCTCTGCTGCAAAAAGGTCTCTGACATACCACGTTCTGCATTGGGCCTTTGCTTCTATGCTACCACTCTAACTAATAGATGCTAACATTTGTAGTCTAACACACACACATGTCTTTGTTATTCTACTTTTCAAGCTACAATACTATTATTACAAGTATTATTACCATTATTTATTAAGCTCCTTCATGACTGGAACTATGTTTCATTCTCATGGCTCTAGCACTTTGCCTGGATATAAAGTCACTAGGGAACATTTGTTGATGGGAAATAAAGACACTAAAGGTAAATGCATCTAACCACTGAACAAACATGCATTATAAAGAGTAAGTTGTGTTTCCAAATCATTTTAAAAGTATCAATGAAAGATAAGTCATATACTAATATTCTTCAGCATTTGCTATAAAGAGTGATCAAGAGTAAAAATTATTTATTCTGGAAACCCTGCCTAATTTCAGTCAAAGTTCAGATTTTCTGAAATCCATTAGTTTTAAGGCCCATTTGTTACCACTTGCCCCATTCCATTTTCCACTTTGAAAAGGGTCAGCTCACAAAACCCTTTACTTTGCATGCATTTTATAACTGCTTCGTTTAAAAATATTATCAGTCTATTTATGATGAGAGCTCCAGGTTATTTTGGAATTCCTAAACCAAATGCACAAAGTCAGTTCTTTTAATAGTCCTTGAAAATAAAGAGAAACTGAGCAGAAGCCATAAGGAAAGGAAATGCTTGCTGTTCTTTCAGTGGGTCTTGACAATAACATGAACACTAATAAGTGCTAAAACTGTTGTATAACAGAGTTACTATTAATACTAGAGTTTCACTATAAACATAAGACTCTTTGTTTTTTGAAGAAGAGTTTTTATTCCCTAAAAATATCTGAAAGACTAAATCAGGATATACATCTTATCTTCAGCATACACCCTCTTCTGCCCAAAACAACAAAACTATTTCCCCTCCTCTTAAGACCTGTTCTACCTAACATTAAAGTTAGTATATCCCCTTTATAAAATCTTTCTTTCAAAGTACCCAGGAAGAGCCATGTGTGGTGGTACATGACTGTAATCCCAGTAACTTGAAAGGCTGAGGCAAGAAGATCTCAAGTTCAAGGAAGCCTATGTAACTTAACAAAACCCTGTCTAAAAAGTAAAAAAATTGGGCTGGGATGCATCTCAATGGTAGAGCCCTTGCAAAGCATGCATGAAACTCTGGGTTCAACCCCCTAGTACTACAAAGAGTAAAAAGTAAAAACACCTAGGAAATTTTCTCCTATGCAAAATTAGTTTTCATTACTCTGTTGTCTGCATTAGTTTGTCACATTTTCAAAGCAAAACCAGTGCCCAAGAAGTTAGGGGAATAAGAAACTGGAAGCTACAAAAGCAAGAGTGAAAAGGTTATGACTAAGGCAAAATTCACTAAATTTTTGATTGAAGCAAGCCTTGAGTTTTACATAAAGCTGTGGTGATAACAAATTTCTTGTGAAGAAGCTAGAGCCATCACTGCCAAAAGACACCCTCATTAGAGTTAGGATTTAACCTCAAGAATCTCTGGGGCTCAAGATGATCCTCAGCCTCTTCTACCCCCAAAAGTGGCCTTTGCTTTGTCCTTTCCCTATAGTGACAAAGTGAGTACTTCTGAATAATGACTAGCAAAAACATTGATGAATGACGGCAACAAATAGATTTCCTATCTACCTAACCTGGGACTTGACTGACTGAGATCAGCCTATATTTGCATTTTTAATGAAAGTGTGAAAAAAACTAAGAACTCCTAAGAATAGCAGAACCAAGGGAAAATCTTCAATGTCCTTTGTAAAATGGAAGGTTTAGTAAGATGGTGCTTGATAACAATTTTAGAATCTGTCCTCAATCTGACAAAGGATTTTTATTTAATATAGCAACTTTGTTAGTATGGCTTTGATTTTTCCATCACCTGCTTTCTACGTTGGCTCTTGCTTCAACGTCAACAGTGGCTGGTTCTAATATACCTACCATTTTGAACTTGTAGTATTTCCCATCAATTTCACGCTGTTCTTTCCAGAATCTGTTGGTTGTGGCAGACTGCTGTGCCCTGGTGAACTAAGTACAGGCAGTTCTATGTTCATCTAGCTTCTTTTATGTTTTTTTTTTTTTTCATAAGAAAAATATTTCATTATTGTGGGTATTTCACCACTGTGGGTTTTTGTAGGTCTTTAATTCACACATTTAGGACTGAGGTAAGAAATAAACAAGATTGTCCTTGGAAATACAGAGCAACTGAGAATATGCCAAAAGGAAGATGCTTGATGTTCTTCTGGTGGGTCCTGAAAATACCCAACAAACAAAATTAGACTGAAGCATCTTGTGGTGCCAGAAAGTAAGAAAATGCTAAAACACAGGCACACATACACACACAATACAGAGGACACAAGACCCAACTTAGAGTTCCCAGTAGCCAAAGGTAGAGCAATTTGAGCAAGAAAAATAGAGTAATATCAAATTATAATCTAAAGTATAAAATAGATATGTTTCTCCCTCAAAGAAATGAAACATAAATCCCCACTCAGTGTGACCTGAGCACAGTGTCTTCCTTCCAAAGATTACAGTATGGAAACCTGACAAACACTACCAGGAGGTGAGCAAGTTTAACATCAACAGTAGTAAGTCATGTTGGTAGTATGTATTCTTTATATGATGTGGTAAAAATGGCATTTATCCTCTGTAGTTTTCCTCCTTCACTTCCATAACTTCAGTCTAAACATGGGGAAATATCAGACAAATCCCAATTGAGAAACAATCCACAAAGCATATAACTAGTACTCCTCAAAACTATTAAGGTCAGTAAGAATACTAGAAAACCTGAGAAACTGTTACCAGCCAAGGGAGCCTAAAAAGGAACAAAGACTAAATATAGTATGGTATCTTAGATAAGATATTTAAACAGAAAAAACTAAGATAAAAAGGGAGGAAATCTGTATAAAGTATGAATCTTAGTTAATAATGCACCAATATCAGTTTATTAGTTGAGATGAAGATAGCATACTAATATAAGACATTAATAATATGGAAAACTGGGTGTGAGGCATGTAGGAACATTTTATACTATATTTGTGACTTTTCTGTAAAGCCATTTACCTGCATATTTTCCCGTGCTGACCTAGCCATTATAACACTCAGAGTTTTTGTGAAAAATTCAACAAAAAATAAATGCAAGCTTGGAAGAGTAGCACATTAGCATATTTTCACTTTATATTACTTCCCTTGTTGCCTTAAACCCAATTTTTACTGTAGACATCTCAAAAGGCCCTAAGTAATGGTAAGGGCTCCCCTAGTCCATGTGCTTATTTCTCACCCAGGGTATATACACCTTAGGGTCAGTGGCAATACACTGCCACATGGCAATTTTCTAGATGACAGGTTGGGGTAAGGGGATTGGGTGGGGGTTGTGGACAATGGTTAGTGTTAAGGATTTAAAATACATCATAGAACATGAATTTCAAAATAATGCACTTGCAAGGCTCCTGGTTACATTCCTTTGGGATTCAAAATACTTTAGGACATATGTTTGAGAAGCACAACCGTGTGTAAGCCAAGCATTATGTATAGATTGAGTTCATGCCACATAATACAAATATATGTGCATACATACTATGGTTTTTCAAAACTTCACAGATGCTGCTGTGATTAATAAAACAAACTCACATGGGTCAGAAGAAGAAAGTCTAGTGGAGGAGACATCCAGTCTACCTCCTCAGTTCAAAGTCTTTGTCTTTTACTGCACCTTCTGCACCTTATCTCAGGCCTCCTGGTTCTAACCTCCAGCTTCTCTCTCAGCTAAGTTCCTGCCTAATGAAGTGTGAATTCGCCCTTTTCACCCATCAACTCTGGTTGCCCAGCATCTGCCAATAGTCATGTTTCCTGTTCCCCTATTTGTGAAATTGACTACTTCAGTGGACAACTCATCTCAGCTCCCTTCTGCTACCAGTACTCTTCTGTTTGTAGTTTCAGCTGCTTCTTTAATGCTTTTCCCACAGAAACTAAAAAGCTGAATAAGTACTTTGTTTTTCCAGCCTTACTGTGTACTTGGGGCCGGGTTTAGCTCAGTTGGTAGAGTGCCACTCTATGATCTCTGAGGCCCTGGGTTCGATTCCCCAGCACCACAAAAACAGAAGAAGGACATGGCAGCCCATTCCCCAAACAATTAGCCCTTGAAAATCCTATGAGGGTCACTATGAGTCGGATATAACTCAAAAGCACCTGACAACAACAAAATGTACTTATTTTGAAAAGTTGTCCACCGTTTTTAAACTGGCTCCCATGCCACAAAGTCAGAGATCTCTGAGCAGACAGATGTGGTTATGCTTGCTTTTCCCCTATGGTCAGACCATTAGAACATACAAACAGAAGAGAAAAAAGAGGCTAGGCATGGGGGTACAGGCCGGTAATCCCAGGGACTCAGGAGGCAGAAGCAGGAGAACTGCAAATTCAAGGCTAGAGGCAGCCTGTGTAATTTAGTGAGACCTGTCTCAAGGCAAAACATTAAAAATGGCCTGGGGGTGCAGCTCAGTGGCAGAGAACTTGCAAAATATGTGAGAGGCCCTTGATTCAACCCCCAGTACAAAAAGAAGAAGAAGAAGGAGGAGGAGGAGGAGGAGGAAGAAGAAGAAAAGAGGGGGAAGGGGAGGGGGACAGGGAGAAGTAAGAAGAGGGCATTAGTTGGCTAATAAAGTACCACAAACTCAGTGGCTTGAACAACAGAAATTCAATTCCTCACAGTTCTGAAAGCTGGAAATCTGAGAGCACAGTATCAGCAGGGTTGATTTCTTCTGAGGGTTATAAGGGAAAAATCTGTACTATGAAAACAAAAATGAGCACAAATATTTATGGAATATTCTTCATACCAGTTTCCATGCTAATTTTAAAAACATAATGTTGAAGGAAAAGATTTAGTACCACAGTATATATGATATGGGGATGCATTTTTTAAGTTCAAAAAATAGGGAAAAATATTTTGTTTGGTGCCATTGAGTCAGTGTCTGACTCATGGCAACCCTATGTACAACAGGCAAAACAGTATTGTTAGTGCTTCTCTGCTATTCATAGGGTTTTCAATGGATGATTGGTTTTGGGGAGTGGGTTGTTGGGTCCTTCTCCCAAGCCTATAGCACCCAGTGTTCCCAGGAGGTCTCCCATCCAAGTACTAACCAGGCCCGACCCTGCTTAGCTTCTGAGATCTGACAGGATCAGAAACCACAGTGGTATATATATATGTGACATATATATATGTATATATATATATATATATATATATATATACATATACACACACACACATATATATATATCTGACAAAATATAGAAACAAAACAATGATTGACACAAAATTTGGGATAGTAGTTACCTGGAACAAGGGTATAGGCAGGGAAGGGATTCTGCAGAAAAAAGGAAGAATATGATGGGCTTCAAAGTACTGATAAAATTTTCCATATCTTTAGCTGTATGGAAAGTATATGTTTCTTATGCTTTAACATAAATTCTTTTGCACATGTCACAAGTCGGGATACCTGAGAAGCAGCCTCTGAGATGGAGATTGTAATGTAGGATTTCTCTGAGAGTGTTCGTAGAATCAACAATGATGAAAGGGAATTGAAGGAAGCAGTTTTTGGTAGTAGAAAAATTTGATCAGCAATATCATCTCAGTGGAGATGTCAGCCAACAGTAGAGGTAGTTTTGACATTGGTTTGTACATTTAGAATTGTCCTGATTTGGTGATGGAAGGTAAGTCTGTATACACCCATTTTAAAAAGTGACAGGACTCAGGTCACCTGGGAAATACTGACCTTGGGCAAAGCAAATCTTTTCTCCTGAAGCCATACACACAGGCGGCTGACAACTGAGAGCTTTTGCTGGCAACATTCCCATCATCCAAGACAAAGTCCTCCATTTTTTAAAGAGATGGTGCAGCACAACACTAATTTATGTCTGGTATTTTCATAATGAAAAAACTGTTTGAAACAAGGTGCTGTGGCACATACCTATAATCCCAGCAACTCCAGAAGCAGAGGCAGGAGGATCAGATCACAGGTTTGAAGCCAGAGGCAGCATGCATAATTTAGCAAGATCCTGTCTCAAGACAAATAAAAAAAAAAAATTAAAAATGGGCTGGGGCGTATAGCTCAGCATTAGAGCACTTACGAAGTATGTGTGAAGCGCTGGATTCAACCTCCCATTATGAAAAAAAAATGTTTAAAAGAAAAGAAAATATGTAAGGTGAATAGGCCACCCTGTGAAAACACACTGTTTAGGAGTGGTGTAGAATCTCAGACAAGTCAGGACAAAGTCAGAAATAGAACTGGAGGGGCACTGATGAAGTAGAAAACTGAAAACTGGGAGTGTCCATTCATGGAGTTATACATGGGTTTTCTGCTGGTGGAAGTGAAACCAGTGAATCAGATATGATTAGGTATTATGACCCAAACTAGGATTAACAGACATAGTGGAGTCAGCTACATACGGTGAGTTATTTTGACAGCTCCCAAGAAATGAATGTTATTAATTGGGCCACTGCTTTGTCCCCACCCAACTGTAGGCAACATATTCATATGGGGACTTTGATCCTCACCCTGGAAGACTGTTCCTTTGTGTTTCCTTGATTATATAATGTAAGAAAATCCATTAGGGTTGTGAAAGTTATTTCAAGAATTCTAATCTCAAGACGGAGAAGGGCCTAGCAATCCACTCCCAAGGCAATCCTGAAACAGGCAGCCATTGAAAACCCTATGAGGGTCGCTATGAGTTGGATACCGACTCGATGGCACCTAACAACAACAACAACAATCTCAAGACAGGCTCAAATTATATCAGGGGATTACTTTGTCTTTTCTCCAACTGTCAACCATCTCATCATAATGAAGATCTTGTTGTTGTTGTTGTTAGGTGCTGTTGAGTCAATATCTGACTCATAGAGGCCCTACATACAACAGACAAAACAATATTGTCCTGTTTCTCTGTTATTCATAGGGTTTACAATGGCTGATTGTTTGTGGGGAGTGGGTTACTGGGTCCTTCTCCCAAGCCTACAGCACCAGGTGGTCTCCCATCCAAGTACTAATCAGGCCTCACCCAACTTAGCTTGGGAGACCTAATGGGATTGGATGCCACAGTGGTACGGCTGCAGGCTAATAAAAACTACTGCTTATTAATTCTTCACTACGAATCAGGTATTACACATATTATCCCATTCATTCTTTATAGCAGCTAAGTGACACAGGGATTATAATCATTTTTCTATTTTATTAATAAGTTTAAAAGGAGGCATAGATGAGTTAAACTGCTTACTCAACTTCTCTAAGCTTGATCAGCATTAAGTCTACAAGAAACTATCTTCCGTCTTGCACTTGAATGCCTCCTAGAGCTCTGAGAGCATCAAGTTCAGTGGTGGCTGAAGATCTGAGTGTTGCACAGCAATCTGTGCATGGATGCAAGTTGATTTATGGGTCAAGTTGGAAAGGCTCAGTGCTGAGATGCACACACAACATCTAAGCATGGTCGGGTGTGCCTGGGTGGAGAAAGCTATAAGGTAACAGGCAGCAAGAGCCCTGAGGACCAGAGATGACCTTCACTTGGCTCTGGCTATGACTCCAAAGAAGCCCCCATGAGCTCCACTTGGAGCCCTCAAAATGATTCTACATCACAGTTCACTCCCCATGAGTACAAAAGTGAGGAACAGCTAGGATTGTGATCTGAAGTTCTCATCTGCCAACGGATTCTGAGAGTGAGGTGAGCAGGATCACTAGACAAGGAAGAATGTTGAAGATTTCTCAGCTATCTGGAGAGGCAACAGAGATAAGTGAAAAAGAAAGGAAAAAAAATGTCTTTGAAGCAAAAGATGCCATCATTATGGGAACATCTATCCCCATCAGAGGGTGGTTCTGAGCCACACCACACACAGAGACAGGCAGGTCAATGGCCTAACTCCACATCAGAGCAACCAGCCACCTGGACAAGTTACTGAAACTCTCTGGGCCTTTAGCATGGACAAGATGGCACCCACCTCGCAGCACTGCCATGAAACATGGGGAGTCAGCACGTGTCAAGTGTTTAGAATCCAGCCTGACCCAAGTCTTTTAAATACCTATGTGCTATTATTATTTCTTCCAGGGGAGCAGGACATTGTTCGCCCTGACAAGTCCATTCCGGCCTTTTTTTCTTTATCTCCAGGAAATGAAGGCGTGGTTCTGAGATCAGAATCATTGAGAGGAACAAAGTGAGTCACCATTCTGTCTGGAAGGCAGGCAAGTATCTAAGTTAAGAGGCAAGTGTACCTGGAAGCACATCAAACTTGATGATTTAAAAAACAGAAGAGAAAATCACGCTCTCTGGCCATCTGATTTCTTATCTGTAAAGTGTGGTGGGGGTTGTGGATTCAATTGGTGGTTCATAAATTGAGGTCAACAGAGCCCTGGTATTCTTCAAAGGTGTCTTAGTCTCCCCAGGAGGCTTGGAAGGGACCCCAGCCCCCACTTCAACCAGAGCAGCCTCCACTTGCATCTGTGTTATATATGATTGTAACTGTTAGAATAAAATACCTACAGATGGAAATGAAGTAGAACTACAGGCCCTTGACTCAAAATGCAATCAAGTTCTTCCTGGAGAAGAGTCTCAAAGCTCCTCTTTTTGTAATTAAGGGCACAGCCTTGAAAATGTTATACCCTTTTCTTTTATTCATTACAAATTCAAATGAACACAATTTGGAAAGCAGCAGGGAGGGGAATGAACAAATTGAATTATTTCTTGTGTTGAATATTAATGGAGTGCCACAGAAAGGGAGATGCTTTGCAAATTGAAGGCAGATAAGAAAATATTTTATCCTTCTTAGGAATTTAGACAGCCCTATCCCTAAGAAGTATTTTTCTCACGGCCAGATGGGTGCATTCGGTCCAACAGGCAGGCCTATCACGGCTGATTTAGGCAAGGTGCCTAGAGCTTGTGATATTTTCAGAAGTAGAAATGCACAATCTTAAGCCTTACCTCAGACCTACTGAATCAGAATCTATATTTTTATGAGATCTCAAGTGATTTACATGCACATGAAAATGTGTGAAGCACAGGACTTAGCCAAATGATTCATATAAAGAAGTGAGAGCTGCAGAGCTGGGGCAAGATCAATGCCTGAGGGTAACTGGGATTTTCTTTAAAAGAGGATTTATCTGTCCCAGAGCTATGTCAGGGCCAAGGAATCAGAGATAGAATGCAAGGGCACCCTTCCCAAAAGTTTTACCTTCCATTATGCTCCTCCCATGGGACTTGGAAAAATGTTCTTTATATTTTCTGCCTGTATTCCAAGTCTGAACCCCTGGCCTCCTGGTATGATGATGTTCCAGAGGCTTAGAGGGCAATGCAGTAGAATCAACAGTTACCAGGACCATATTCTTCTCCCCTAGTAGGCCCAGGGTGAGGGGACTGCATCCTGCCAGAGCCCATGCATTGGGCTTCAAGGAAGTAGCCAGCAACAAAGTGAGCTGAGGGCACAGTTGAACCAGACCAATGTTGAAGATCAGGAGACACCAAAGAGCAGCTTCCAGGATAGAAGACCAAAACACCCCCTTTCTCCCTATCCTAGATAGAAAACAGGCAGACATAAGTTCTCAGGTTATATTATGTTTTCTTTTTAAAAAGATAGTTTCATTGTTTCAGGATATTTGAAAACCCTCTAAACTGAAGAAACTCCTAAATTCCTCCAGTCTGTAAAATTGCCTAATTCAGCCCTAATCCTATTGCCTGGAGAGGTTTGGGAGCACTTATTATTACAACTGCCTTTTCTTCAGCTTCTAACCAGCTGCAGAAACATGCACAACAAATAAAGAAAACCATAAGAGAAACATATAACTTGGTCTTGATTAAAATTACAGTCTTCTAATCATTAATGGGCTGGGGTTTAGCTCAGTTGGTAGAATGCTGCTCAGCACTTTCTGAGGACCTGGTTCAATCCCTAGCACCACAAAAATGGAAGAAGAATGTGGCAGTCCACTCTCAAAAGTGATCCCAAAACAATCAGCCATTGAAAACCCTATGAGGGTCTCTATGAGTCAGACCAGACTGGACAGCATTGAATAACAACAACAATGATTAATAGACACTATTAGGAAAGTAAAACAATAAGCCACAGACTGAGTAAATATATTAGGAATGCATATTTTCAACAACTGGAAATAACACAAATATCCCTCAATAAAATGAATGAATAAATTTTAGTACGTTGACACAATGGAATACTACACAACAAGTAAAAAGATGAACCAATTATACATGGAACTAGATGGATGAATCCCACATTTTATTAGTAAGAGAAGACAGAGACAAAAGAGCACATGGTCCATTATATGATTGTTAAAAATTTAATAACAAGAAAAACTAATTTGTGGCAATAGATAGTCCCTTTGAGTGATTTGACTGGAAAGATACATAGCTGAGCTTTCTAGAGAGCTAGAGATGTTTAGTCTTTTCTTCTTGATCTGTATGGCAGTTAAACAGAATACATAAGGATAAATCTCAGAGAGGAATTCAGCTATGAGCCCTCAGCAACCAACACACTTAGCAGCTGGAAGAAATGGGTTTCTTAGTTCTGGAAGGGTGATCTGGGCTGTATGAAAGCATCCACTACCACATGAGATTCTAATTGTGGAAGTCAGGGCTGAGAACTATTGCTCTAAATCATTGATTTCCAGAGGATGAGAAGTGCTGACTAGCAGCATCAGCATTTCCTGAGAATATGTTAGAACTGCAATTTTTAATTAATTTACTTATGTACCTATTTACTTACTACTTATTTACTTATTTATTTTTGCAGTACCTGGAGGTTGAACCCAGGGCCTCATGTATAATTTGCAAGTGCCCTACCTCTGAGCTGCTTCCCCGGCCATTTTTAATTAATTTTTTTTTATCTTGAGACAGGTTCTTGCTAAATTACACAGGATGCTTCTGGCCTTGAACCTGCAATCCTCCTGCCTCTGCCTCTAGAGTCACTGGGATTATAGGCATGTGCTACCATATCTGGCTAGAACTGCAAATTAGTCACCCATACTGTATCAAAAACTTTGGGGATAGAACCTATCAATATCAATATGTATTTTAAGCCCCCTAGAAAGTCTAATGTGCACTAAGTTTGAGAATAACTGATCTAAATGGGCTTCACTTGAGATTGAGAAGGGTGTGGGGAGAAATGAAATGAAACTTGGTAATATCACGAAGCATGTGAAGCATAACATGACCAGAGAGTGCAGCATGGAGAAAGGTGAAGGAGAAACTGGTTTGGTAAATGGGACCTAGAGGAGCTTATAAAATATTTATTTTCTTAGTTCAATAGATCATAAGGAAGCTATAGATTCTTAACCTGATAGATGAGCAAGGTAAAATGGGGGAAGAAAGACTCATGAAGGGGAAAGAAACTCTGATAAGAGAAAATTGAAATAGCCTATGCATAAAGAGCCTGCAGCCCTGCTGCTATGGTCTCTAATCCCATCAGATCTCAGAAGCTAAGCAGGGCCTGGTTAGTACTTGGATGGGAAACCACCTAGGAACACCAGGTGCTGTAGACTTGGGAGAACAACTCAGAAACCCACACCCAAAAAATAATCAGCCATTGAAAACCCTATGAATAGCAGAGAAGCACTAACAATAGTGTTTCACCTGTTTGTACATCAGGTCGTTCTGAGTCAGACACCTACTCAATGGCCCCTAACAACAACATCAACACACATAAAGAAAAGAGGACAAAGATAAGATCATTAACAATAAAAATGGGAGGTAAAAATCATCCTGAGGAAATTCACAAAGTCTGGAAATACAATTTGAATCTCCAATGAGGAATCAAGGGTTACTACAAGGTGTCAGTATTATATCACTAGGACAGAGCTGTCACCAACACCAATGGGGCGGTTGAGAAGAAAATCCATACTGCAAAACTGGAAAGGAACAGGAGTTTGGGTTCTGTTCTGGAAAATCAGCCTAGGACATCCAGGTAGAGATGATTTAGGAACAACTAGTAATGTGGGAAAGGTTCACATTAGAGATGCAAATTTGATAGACAGCCTGGAGGTTTCAAAGACAGCCTTGAAGGACAAGTGCTGGAGGTGAACAGCTGGTGTGGGGAAGGAGTTGAAGATCAGCTGTAGGGGTTGGTCAAGCTTTGCCTGCAACTAGGACTAGATGCCTTCTGGGGCTAAATTTTTCAACAATGGAGCATCCTGTTCAGCATGACATTTAATAGAATTTATATAAATATATGCCCACAGCCATACTACTGTGGTGTCTGATCCCATCAGACCCCCAAAGCTAAGCAGGGTCAGGCCTGTTTACTTGAATGGGACACCATCTGGGCACCCCACATGTTGTAGGTGTGGCAGAAGGACTCAGCAACCCACTCCCAAAAGATAATCAGCCATTGAACCCCTACGAATAGCAGAGAAGCACTGATAGTAATGTTTCGTCTATTATACATAGGGTTGCTACGAGTCAGACACCAACTTGACGGCACCTAGTAACAATAACAACAATGTAAATATATATATGAATATATATAAACATATTTGTATATTAGTGCATCTCATACTATTGCTTAGGGAAAACTATCTCTAGCAGAATTAAGAAAAATATTTCCCTACCACCCAAAAATTATTTTTTCTGCCGTACCAGGGGGTGAACCCAGGGCTCCACTCAAGCTAGCCAAGTGCTCTACCAGTAAACTGCACCCCTAGGTCTCTTTTATAAATTTGTGCTTTGAGACAGGGTCTCACTATATTGCACAGGCTGCCTCTAACCTTGAGCTCATGATTCTCCTGCCTCCCAAGTTGCTGTGATTACACGTGTGTGCCACCATGTGCAGCTCTATAAATGGCTCTATAAAACAAATTGTTAGTACACAAATAATTTTGCTGTTAGACAAAATGTAGAGTCTTTTTCACTTTAGTGCTTCTCAGAGTCTTTAATGTCCTAGAATGGTTTGTGACATACCAAAAAGACAATCTGAGATAGTTTTAGTATTATCTGACCAGAGAATTGTTTATTCTTGGGGCAGTGATAATATCTCCTGAAACTAATATTTTGCAGAATAATTTAAGAAACCCCGATCAAGATTAGGGTGCTAAACCTGCTGCATTGAAGAAGTTCAGAATGCAGGTGCCTGCACCCTACCGAGGATCTGAGGAATTTGTTTTTAACAAGACCTCTCTCACACGGGTAGGTAAGGAACTTCATCACAAGTGGAGAAAACAGTGAGGTTGTCCAAGATTTTGCTTTACTTGGTTCTACAATCAACATACATGGAAGCAGCAGTAAAGAAATCAAAAGACACAGTGCATTCAGGAAAGCTGTTGCAAAAGACCTCTTTAAAGTGTTGAAAAGTAAAGATGTCACATTGAAGACAAAGGTGCACCTGACTCATGCTATGGTATTTTCAGTCACATCACATGCTTATAAAACCCAGACATGAATAAGGGAGACAGGAAAAGAATTATGTTGCTGGAAACAAATATAGAATATACCATGGACTGCCAAAAGAACAAATAGACCCATCCTAGAAGAAGTGCAACCAGAGTGCTCCTTGAAAGCAAGGATGGCTAGACTGCATCTGACATATTTTGGACACATTGTTAGGAGGGACCAATTTCTGGAGAAGGTCATCATGTTTGGGAAAGTGGCAGGTCAATGAAAAAAAGGGAGACTCTCAACTAGATGGATTGACACAGTTGGCTGCCACAATGGAATTAAACATAAAAAAGATCGTGTACCTGGCAGTGTTCGAGAGTGTTTTGTTCTGTTGTATGGGTTGCTATAAGTCAGATCCAACTAAATGGCACATAACAACAACAACAACAATCCACATGGGTAATTCTGAATTACAATCAAGCTAGGAAACAGCTGGTCTCCATCATTTCTAATGCTCCTTTACAAGAGAAAAAAAAGTGGGAAAAAAGTATGTAGAAGAAGAAAATTGTCAAAAATATGTTTGCTAGAATTCAAGCAAAGTTAGGCACAAGAAAATGCCACTGAATATTATTTAAGACAAGGCCACAAGTGATTTTATTGTGTTTTTGGCCACGCAAACTGAATTCTACCCCTTTTCCCAACATGCTAACACTCTTCTATAGTTGCTCACTTTTCCACTTAACAATGAGCTGTGAGGGAAAGTGATTTAATAGATTTGATGTTATTAGGGTGTGAATCAGAATCTGACCCATTCCCACCCTTCGCCTTTCTCTCTCTTCCTTGTTCTCAGCTCTTCACTTGGCAGATTCATTTCACCCATCCAGCCTCAGCTCAAATGCCATTCCCCAGAGAAACCTTCCCTGACCACCCAAAGTTGTCTCCCCTAGTTACCATCTCATTCACTATTTATTTTGTTTGTTTGTTTGTTTGTTTGTTTTAAGGGGCTGGGGTTTATCTCAGTTGGTAAAATGTCACTCTGCACTCTCTGAGGCCCTGAGTTTGATCCCCAGGACTGCAAAAAAACTGGAGAAGGACTTGGCAATCCAGTCCTGAAGCAATCTTGAAACAATCAGCCAATGAAAACCCTATGAGGGTCACTATGAGTGGAACCTGACTCGATGGCACCTAACAACAACAAGAAAATATTTTTAGAGAAAACTTGTGTTTGTGCACGTACATGTATGCACACACATCAAGCAAGAGGTTGATCCCAGGCCTTCATGCACACTAAGCAAGCTCTTTACCACTGACCTACATCCCCAACTCTAAACAAAACACTTTTTTAATGACAGACTCTAACATACAACTGAGGATTCCTCTCTCATTCCTCTCTCAGATGCTTCACCAACAATTCATGTTGGTCAGCATCTTGCTTCCAGTGTTCTACCACTCTTTCCTCTGCCATCTTGGATTTGGGTCCAGACTCCTATCTTCCCACTTAGGCATAGATTTCTAGGTTCCTAGGATTTGTCTCAACCTAGGGTTAAAGACCTTTCAGGCTACTGGTAATTCTGCCTACAGTGGTGCAAGGCGTTGCTCTAACCCCAGAAACTAGAGGCCCCCTGCAGTTTCACTTACTCAGCTTGGGAAACCCAGTTTTCCCTTTTCTTATAAGCCACAGAAGGGGAAACATTGCCTTTACCTCTTTCAACTTACTCTTCTTTCCCCTCTTCTTCCCCAGAGTCTCATACCCCAGGCTCCCAGCCTCCTCAAGGCCAGCCAAAGAAAGCCCCAGAAGGCCTGTCACATCTCCCAGTAGGCTTTGGACACTCATCAAAACAATTCTGAATTTGCAATAAGTGTGTCTGGATCCTGATTATACAAAATCTCAGCTTCCTCAAAATGTCCTGTTTATCCACAAAATCTTTAATTTTATATGTGAAAATAAGCACAGCAAAATGCAGAATGATTTTGAGGAAATGTAACCTGTGGGACTTGTAGGTGACAGTCTTTTGTTCCTTTCTCAGATTTTCCAGAGCTACCTGCTTGATTTATGTACAAATTTGAGTCACAGTATATTCTCCTGAGCTGTTTTAGGCTAACCAGTGTATTGGTTCCCATATCAGCCCCTATTATATACACAACTACAGGATACAGTACCTCAGTGGAGCTGTTACCTTGATTTACAATATTTAGAGTAGCATCAATATGGGTTTCATAAAATTTTAATATATTTTATTTCTTAATTTTTCACTAGTATTAACACAAATAAATTTAGTATTTTACTTAAGGAGACAACTGGAACATCCCAGAGGTTACATGTCTTAAATTACGTAAGTATCCAAGCACTTTTTTCTCCTTTCCTTTGCCATCATTATCTCCTCTGGAAAGTGAAAACCAAGAATTCTCTTTAGCAGTAGGAAAGCAATGGCTGCGGGCAAGAGAAAATTACATTGACTAAGTTCTTCCTTGCAAATTCTTACATCTTCAAACATTGGATTTAATCAGGAAGCATATCATCCTATTAACTACATTAATAGAATTGTACCAGGAAACAAAAGAATTTCTAGAATTATACTTTGAAAAATAGGCTTCAAACTCAGCAATCAGAACATAACCCAATTAAAAAATATGCCAAAGACATTAAAAGACACCAAACAGATGTACAGGTGACAAATAAACATATGAAAAGATGTTCCACATCATATATCATCAGGAAAATGCAAATTAAAAAAAAATGAGATTCCAGTATATGACTATTAGAATGACCAGAATCCAAAACACTGACAATATCAAATGCTGGTGCAGATATAGAGTAACAGGAACTCTCATTCATTGCTGGTGAGAATGCAAAATGGTACAGTTACTTTGGAAAAGAGTTTGCCAGTTCCTTATAAAACTAAACAAACTCTTACCATATGAACTGGCAGTCATACTCCTTGGTATTTACCCCAAGGAATTAAAAACTTATGTGCACACAAAGACCTGCATACTGATGTTTACGGCAATTTTATCCATAATTGTCAAAATATGGAAGCAATTGAGATATCTCTCAGAAAGTAAATAAACTGTGATATATCTAGACAAGGCTGAGGTTTAATGCAGTTCATAGAATGCTACTCTGTGCTCTCTGAAGCCCTGAGTTCAATTCCCAGAACTGCAAAAATAGGATAAGGACCTGGAAGCCCACTCCCTAAAAAATCTGCCATTGAAAACCCTATGAGTAGCAGAGAAGCACTGGCACAGTGCCGAGTGAGTATGACACAGTATTAGGGAGTGTTTCGTTCTGTTATACATTGGGTCACTATGAGTTGGACCCCACTTGATAGCACCTAACCACCACAATATATTTGGATATTATTCAGTGCTCAAAAGGAATAAGATGTCAAGCCATGAAAAAATATGTAGAAAACTTAAATGCTATTACTAAGTGAAAAAAGCCAATCTGAAAAGGCTACAACTCTGATTTCTACTGTATGTCATTTCTAGAAAAGGCAAAACCATGGAGATTGTAAAAAGATCAGTGGACAGGGACTGGGAGAAGAGAGGGATAAATAGGTACAAAAGCTTTTAAGGCAGTAAAACTATTCTGTAGTTTACTCTGATGGAAGTAAATATATGTCATTATACGTGAGTTAAAACTCATGGAGTCTATAATATCAAGGGTGAAGCCTAATGTAAACTATGGACTCTGAGTGATAACGGTATGTCAGTGTAGGTCCATCCATTATAAGCAGGGCTTCAAACTTATGAAAAATTGGGTTCAGGTTTGAGTATGGGGTTAATATGTTAAAATTTAGAGTGTTTGGGTTAAGTTTGGGTTTAGGTAGATAGACAAAATTGTTTCAATTTTTTTCAACTTTTAAATAATGGTACAAAAACTTAAACACCAAACTTGAACTCTTGTGTGTGTGTGTGTGTGTGTGTGTGTGTGTGTGTGTGTGTGTGTGTGTATGTGTGTGTGATACTAGGGGAGTTAACCAGGGCCTCACACTTGCTTTGCAAGTGTTCTACCACTGAACTGCACCCCCAGCCTATTTTTTACTTTTTAGCCTCAGACAGGGCCTCCCTAAATTACACATGCTGCCTCTGGCCTCAAATTTATGATCCTCCTGCCTCCACCTCCCGAGTTGCTGGGATTACATGTGTGAACCACCATGCTTGGCTTATGAATCCAATTTTTCACTGGGTTCTGGTTCAGGTTCAGGTTCAGATTCAGGTTGTTGTCTGTTGTTACATGCCATCAAGTCGGGTCTGACTCATAGCTATCCTATGTACAACAGAACAAAACACTCCCCAACACTGTGCAAGGCACAAGACCTTTTTTATATCTAAGCCTATTGTGGTAGCCACTGTGCCAGTCCACCCAGTTGAAGGTATTCCTTTTTTCTGTTGACCCGCCAATTCTCCCAAATATGATGTCCTTCTCCAGGAACTGGTCCCTCCTGACAACATGTCCAAAATACGTCAGATGCAGTCTAGCCATCCTTGCTTCCAAGGAGCACTCTGGTTGCACTTCTTCTAGGATGGATCTATTGGTTCTTTTGGCAGTCTGTGGTATATCCAATACTCATCTCCAGCACCATAATTCAAAAGCACCAACTCTTCTTCCGTCTCCCTTATTCAACATTCAGCTTTTCCAAGTATTTGATGCAACTGAAAATACCATAGCATGAGTCAGGTGCACCTTTGTCTTCAATGTGACATCTTTACTTTTTAACACTTTAAAGAGGCTTTTGCAACAGCTTTCCTCCATGCAATGTGTCTTTTGATTTCTTGATTGGTGCTTCCATGGGTGTTGATTGTAGAACCAAATAAAGCAGAATCTTGGACAACAGATTCAGGTTAGGATTCAGAAAATATTTTTTTAAATACTTGAACCAAAATGTATTCAGGGTTTGGTTTGGGTTGAGTTTGAAGCCCTGCTACCTACACATAGGATTTCTGTTTTGGAAAATACAGTGTTTTAGGAAACTAAAACATAGAATCAAAACTTCTGAATGTACTTACAATGATAGGATACTGCATTGAGTGACTGTCCCTTTCATACCCTGGCAGAAGTGTCTGCCAGTTCATTCTCTGGAGAGAGTAAAAAGGGGATTTGGGACTGATGGGTAGCAAGCATACGTGAAGGTGAAAAAATCATAGCCAAAACAGGAATTAAGGGAAATCTGGATAGTTGAAGCTGAGATAACCAGCTCTCCTCCTCTACTTTGTTTTGAAAATACCACTAACCAGACCATTCCCCTCTGGAAGGAAGTCAGGAGGTCTGTTCTGAGGATTCTGACATAGGCAAAATGAGAACTGCAAAATGCCCCAGTCAGATCTTCCTAAAATAAAACTCAATTACTTTGTCAAACACCTATGAACATGAAAGTGTGCTTTATACAGAAGGAGCTACCATCTTCTAAGGCTATTTGCTATGCAAACTTCCTTTAAAAAGGTAATCTATAATACAGGGAAATTGGTCTTTTCTTTTTAGATGTGCAGAAACATGAAAGACCCATTAAGAATGATCTCTCCAATCTATACAGTCAGATCACCCTCTACATTTCAGTCATTACACTTATCACAGTTGCAATTACACAATTATTTGAGTGATTATTTGTTTGATATCTTTTTCTTCTCCAAATAATCAACTCTATGAAGGCAGGGACATGTGTGTTTTGTTCACTGCTGTATTAACAATGACTAGCAGAGTGCAGACTCATATTAGGAGCACAGTAAATGTTTCTTGAAGAACTACTCATTGATTATTAGACTTGAAGGCACTAGAGATACAACCAGATGAAAGATGATTGACAGGTTATGATGTCGTGAGGTATGATATATAACATTTCTTTATAATTGTCCACCATGTGTTATTTCACAAAGCACTTTTCATATATTATTTCATGAGAGCTTCACAATAAATCTTTGAATTAGATGAAGAGGTTAAAAGACTTGTCTAAACTGGGCATGGTGGCACACGCCTGTAATCCCAGCAGCTCGGGAGGCAGAGGCGGGAGGATCTCAAGTTCGAGATCAGAGGTAGTCTAATTTAAGTGAAAAGTAAAAATATTCATTTGTGAAATTATTCATTATAGTTATCACAGCAAAAATGAATGAATAGAACTCAGTTTCCACCATTCTGAGAATTAAAATAGCAACATACTACATATATATAGAATGTGCAATATTTATATATACCACTTTATTCCCACAAAACATAAATGAGGTGGATATTACCATTATTTCCCTTTTAACAGATCATGAAATTGAGGGACTGAATGATTTTTTTTTCATTATTTGAGTCTTGAAAATAAAAGCAAACTCTAAACTAAACTAAGACAACAAACTTGGGGGAGAAAACCTCCACAGTGTATTGCAATGGATTAGATACCCTAAAATTTTAGGTAACTTATTCAATTGCCAAATATGAAAGAAAGTATTCATTAGAATGCTGTGTTTCCTTTTAACAGAAGGCAGCACTATAGAAATTTGTTTCTCCCCATAGCATGTTACTAGCAGGGGAAGAACCAGTTACACACTGACCAGAAGTCATCATCAAAGCCTAGAGGGGGCTTCTGACTGCCTTAATTGAAGTATTCAAATCTCTTGGATAGTGAACTGGAAAGCCTACAGTAGAAGAGGACAACGTGTTTTCATCTGAAAACTTTATGATTAAGGGAATCTTTAAAAACTGACGTCAAATTTTTAGTGCCCACATGGCTATAGTTCTCTGCTTTCCTAGGTCAACGAAACACTTACTGTTATAATTTAAGTGCCCCTTTGCCCCCTAGCTAAGGTCATCCTTCCCCACAGAGTTGGTTTGGGGACTGGAAGATATAATTTTGCTTCTGTGTAGTGTCTCTGTATATACATTTTTCAAGAAAAATTTCCTTAATTTTTTTTATCAGTTTATACCTCATAGCACAGTAGCTGCTAATAAAGTTAAAGATTCTGAAAAAATGGGCATATATGTTAATGATAAACATGAGATTCAGGTTAGTGGTTACTTATAGGAAGTAGGAAAGTGACTTGGATCTGGAATGGGTAAAATATACTTTTTTATATATCTATTGTGTAATAATAATCCAAGTAATACATGGAAATAAATGTAAATTTTAGTAGTTCCTTGCCTCATCCTAAAGGATCATACTGGGCATTATCCATCCGCTGTACTTCATTTGGAACACATGAGCGTGTAAAGATTCTGAAGACTTAAATTTACAATGACAGAGGAATTAAAGAGTAAAAAAATCAGGGAGATATTTAAGCGATAGCTGAATATGGAGTTGGCATTTGTATGATTTGAGAAGATTATTTGCTTTCCTATTCTGGAGTCCCAAGCTACATTTTAGGACAATCTCCAACCCACCCATATGTATTGTTAACTGAGTTTTTAAGCTAATTAAGACATAGGCCATGTGCTCAAGGAGAAAATTGGTATTAGACAACAGTAATAGCTAACATTATTGAGAACTTTATTAATGCCTGTGCTGGGTGCTAAGGACTTTGCCTGATGATCTCATTAAGTCCTCACAACAGCCCTGTGAGGGAACTACCATTATTATTCCTGATGTACATATGAGGAAATGGAAGCTTCCAGAATAAGTTTCCTAAGGTTAACTGGGACCGAATAAAGATCAGAACCCATGACTTAATGATTAAAAAATTTACCCAAGCGTTGTGACACATGCTTATAATCCCAGAAATTAGGAGGCTGAAGCAAGAGGATCAATGCAAGTGTGAGGCCACAGTGATTTCTAGGCCAGTCTGAGATACACAGTGAGATACTATGTGAAAACAAATCTGTATACCTCAGCACTATGGTATATGGCAAAATTCAATGGAAAAGCTTCTATAGGAATCTGGAAGAAAATAATTACTAGTTCTAGCTAGAAAATATAATGAGGCTTTTTCAAAGAAAAAGATATAACTCAATAGAATGCTAAAAGATAACAGGTGGCAAAGAACATTACAGAAAGGGCTTCAACAGAGGCATGACAAAGTATTATGCATAAGCATCTTTGTGTGTTTCAGCGATATGTACATTTGGGGCACTGAAAGAGGTAGATTTTGTGAAGTTAGTCGGAATTCAATTAGGAAAGTCAGCATATCCAGGAAGAAGAAGGAGTTGAAGTTTCCTCAATAATTTCTAGAATGATTCTTGTCATGCTTCTCCTGGGGCACCACTTGTGCATATCTTTTCAAAACTAGCTGGGGAAATGGACCACAGGTAGGACATGTTGTTGTTGTTAGGTGCCGTCAAGTTGGTATCCGACTCATAGCGACCCTCATAGGGTTTTCAATGGCTGACTGTTTCGGGATTGCTTTGGGAGTGGATTACCAGGTCCTTCTCCCATTTTTGCGGTGCTGGGAATTGAACTTGGGTCCTCAGAGACTGCAGCGCAGCACTCTGCCAACTGAGCTAAATCCCAGCCCCACAGGTAGGATATACTCCACTTCAAATAACCAATAATTTAGGCCACTGTTTGATTTAGACAGGCCATTACTTTTAAACTGTACATTATTTTTCACATTTTTCCATAGCTATAAAAGACTTTGAGACCAGTTGTGTTAATTGACCACAGAGTAACAAATGACCAAATATTAGTTGTTTAACATAGGTAGTTTTTCTCAGAAGTAAGGTAAGTCGAACTGTTAAACTGCAAGTTCTAGTTTTCTGGTACAGAGATGAAATAAAGTGGTGTTAAAGAAGTCTATATCTGGTGTAACCATTTAGTGATCAGTCTGTAATACTGAATATTCACAATCTTATACATTATTTAATATGATATATGTACAAAATGTTTGGATATATATACACATATGTGAACAAATATGATTCTGACTATGAGGACACTTGGGTTCTAAAATAATATCTGCTAGATGGGAGATTTTTTTTTTATCAAGCCATTTAACTTATCTAAGATTCAATTTACCTGAAAAATGAGAGGCTTGAACTAGATGGACCCTAAGATTGTGATTCTCTGAAATTGGGTAACTTCTGTTCATGACAAACTTAAAATATAGCTGGGGACTTTGAGCATTTCTATAGGAAAAGAGCTTATGTATATAAGTAACTTAAAAAGGCCTGCAGTCATACCACTGTGGCTTCCAAGCCCGTCAGATATCAGAAGCTAAGCAGGTTTGTACAGGTTAATACTTGGATGGAAGACCGCCTGGGAACACCAGGTGCTGTAGGCTTGGGAGAAGGACCCAGCAACCCTCTCCCAAAAAACAACTAGCCATTGAAAACCCTATGACTAGCAGAGAAGCACTAATGATACTGTTTCGCCTGTTGTAAGTAGAGTTGCTATGAGTCAGACACCAATTCGATGGTACCTAACAACAACAACACCTTAAAAAGACACAAACCAATAAAAAAAAAACAACCTAAAAAAATGTTTGGTGCATTTAGTTGGTAAGGCCAAGATCACACCACTAAGACGTAGCAGAAAGATAAGTTTGGAAATTAAATAATAAAGGGTAGAAATTCCCACTTGGGTGGTATAACTGTATGTGGGAGGACTATTTTGCTTATTTTTCATTATAAAATATCTGATTATCAAGAGTACTAGTACGTTTCTCCTTGCAGTCATATAATGACCGCTTCATATTTATGCCTATTTTGTGTAACAGCTTGAAATCTTCCCAGAATACATAGGTTACATGAATTGTATAATTCCTTTTAATTGTATCGAGAGAGTAGTGTTTGGAGGTCACTAAAAGGATTATAAGAAATGATGCATAACTGCTGTTTGAATCACTATGGGAACCGTATGTAAAGTAGCACCGAGGTTACAATGATAAGCATACTCTGACTCAAATTATTATGAAACATAACCCATTTTGGGAGAGGTTTCTAGAGAAAGAAAACAGCCAGTTAATCAAGCAACATTTCCTGAGTACTCAATGTGTATATATTACACGGGGAAACATTAGGTGCTGCTGAATCAACAAGGAAAACAAGGGGGGAGGATCCCTAAAACCCAGAATATTCTGTCGATTCAGCAGGAGGTGTGAATTGAATTGAAGAGATCCCAAATAAATCACTTCTATTAAGTTTTATTTGGTGGACAGTGACCAGACTTTAGAGAGGGAGAAAGATTTTGCAGTGGAAAGAATATGGAATATCAAATAAGATGTCTGGATTCTAATACCAGCAGAGTCACTTAGGTGTGGTACAACATTGGACAAATCATTTAGCCTTGTTTTTTCTTTTGTAAAAATAGGTACAGTAATATTGATTAGCACCTTACTTCATGAGGTTGCAGTGAGAAATCAATGAAGCAATGATTTATAAACTGTAAAAGACTAAACATACTATTGGTTTATAGTTAGTGAGGTCCCTGGCCAAACACTGTGGTTTATTCTCTTTCATGTCTTCTCCACAAGGTTTATCTTCAACAGGGTACCTGCTTTTTCCTGCATGTGTCAGCAAGCTTCCGCTTCCTGTTCTCTCTCCAAATGAACACTCAGTAAATCACTTAATAATAGTGTCTTACATCTGAATAGTTATTTGAACTCTTTAAAGTGCTCTCACATGTCACTTACATGCAGCTGTCAGATTCATCTTGCTGGATATTTCTCATCATGTCATGTCACTGTCATGTCAAACATTTCCAACAGCTTCTCATTATCTACTAGTCTTAACTCGTAAGGCCTTTCTACTCAAAGTGTGATCTCCAGCATTTGAATTACCTCGGAGCTTGTTAGAAATGCATATTCACTAACCCCGTTGCAAGCCCATTTAGTTAGCAACTTCATTTTAACAAGACTTCCATATGATTCATGTAGACAGTTTTGACTACATCTTTACTGTCTTGTAAACTTGAAGCTTCAGCAGTACAGCTGCCAGATTTAGCAAATAAAATAAAGGACATCCAGTCAAATTTGAAAACAAGGAATGGTTTAGTATATCTCAAATGCTTCATGGGATATACTTAAAAATTAAAGGGTTATCTGCAATTCATATTTTACTAGTCATTCTGTATGCAATCTGGTAAGCCAATTCAGGAGAGTACAATCCATGTCTAACTTAACATTGTTTTTCCTTGCAATAGTGCTATGTCTTCCTTAACTGCTCAATGTTTTTTTATGAATAGAAAAAATGAGCTTATTAGCAATCTCCCTGATGTGTGTGTGTATGTGTACGTGTGTGTGCGTGCGTGTGTGTGTTTCTTCTATATTGAATATCCCCAGAGACTAATACAGTAGCTGGCACATCTTAAAAAGACCAATAAATATTTGTTGAATGAATAAATGAAATATCAACAGCAATCTTCCATATCTTTTAAAGCTGATTTTTTTCCTAATATTTAAAAAGATGTTTTACATTGGTACCGTTTTTCACATTTCAGCTGGGATCATTCAGGACTTGACGGGAACATAATCAAGGGTTCAGAATGTATTGGGTCCACATGACCACCGGTGGGGATTAAAAACCTGTATCAGTGGTGCGGCGGGTAGCGGACGCCAAGGTTCCTCTCTGGGCCGCGGAGAAGGTGCGCAAGCGCACAGTTGTACACGGTCCCCACAGCCCATTGGGGGCGGCGAGGCTCCAGGGCGCGTGCGCGGCGGCCTGGGCGGCGGGCCCCTCCCTTGGCGGAGGCTCGCGGCGCGGAGGACCGCACGGAAAAGGGGAAGTCAGGTGGCTGCTGCCGCCACCGCCGGGGTTTGTCGCCCGAAGGAAAATGGCGGATCCGGAGGAGCAGTTGTCTGATGAAGAAAAGGTAAGCGCCGCGAGGGCTGCGGAGCCAGCAGAGCCTCGGCGTGTGGGCCCGGAGCCTGGTCGCCGGGGAAGGACACTAGCGATGGACGGTGCGCTCGGCCGCCCTTCGTCGCCGCTCTTGTGCACGAGTGCTTTTCCCCTGTCAGTCACCCGAGGCGCCGCGCGGGGGCAGTTCTCGGCCAGGCCTGCTCGCTCCTCTCCTTGTAGGGTGTGTGCTCCGAAAATAGGAAGCGGAGCCCAGCTGCTGCAGGCCTGGGCGGGGGCGGCGGCAGCGGCGGCGCGGCCACCGCGGGCCCAGCGCCTGGCGTCGGGGACCCTCACTGTGGCTGGCTCTGTGCACTGGCCCGGGAGCGGCCCAAGGGCAGTGCCCGGCGGGGCTGCGCGGCCTGTGAACGTAGCTGGATTGAAGCCTGAGGGGGAAAATCGCTTAGGAAGTGGACCTTCACTTTTCACTTCTATTTCCCCATCCAGAGTGAAGTGCGTCCTTTCCTCGTTGTCCAGGGTGTTTCCTTTCCCAGTGGAGGTCCCTCTTCACCACCGCATCCTTGCCTTCTGCTCTTCTTCTTCCTCCTAATCCTCCACCTCTTCTTCTTCTTTTGTTGTTGTTGTTGTTGTTGAGTTTCTTGTTTTCTTTTGGGCTTTAAGATTTGCAGCTCCCATATTCCCTGGAAAGCTGTAATGTTCACATAGCCTCCCGTCCATAGTTGTTTTCTGTCTAGATTGGCAGTTGTCCCCTGGGAGCTGATTTGGTGGCACCCCATATTCCTGTTAGGACTCCTGAAGAAGGGAGATGGTGCAACTCCTTTAATGTTTGTTAGACGCGGTGACAGCAATGGAACCAGATGAAGGACTCAAGTTCTCAAGATACTTAAAATAAGAAATCTGATCACTAACTTCTCTCTTATATGCCCATTTCCTTTGGTTGCTGTGAAAACCCTATACTTCAGGGCAGCTAGGGTAAGAAGAACCCTTCTAATTTTGGGTATTTCCTGGAAAAGGCCATGATGTTTTTCAAACTTAGAAGTAACTGACATGAATATGGTTAGTTACAGCTTTAGAAATGACCACTCTTAACAGTGCTTCGTTTTTAAATTCCAGGAAATGCATGCAGTTACATTATGTTGTTTCAAGAAATGTTCACGTAAACCTAAGAGTATTTTCATTTGGGACCCTTTACACTGTTTTTTTTTATGGGAGAAGGACCTGGCAATCCACTCCCAAGGCAATCCCGAAACAGTCTGCTATTGAAAACCCTGTGAGGGTCGGTATGAGTCGGATACCGACTCGACGGCACCTAACAACAACAACAACAACATCACTGTTTTTATATTCTGTGTTCTTACACGGAAATGTAGGGCTGTATCTCCTCCATGTGAATGTGCAAAAGTCAACCTCATATTCATTTTTGGAATTTTGTTTTCTTCTGTGCTCCTTGGTGAAAATGATGATAAAACAACAACATGAGGAGAGCAACATAATTCTCCATGATCCTGCATCATCAAAAGTTGCTGTGCAGCATTCACATGTGTAATACTGATAGCCATAAGTTGGTAGAAGAAAATGTACATGAGTACACACACAGACACACACGTTTAAAATTAGTGCTAATAAGTTTACTAAATGGATATTTCATCGTCTTTCCTCCCATTTTTAAGTGGTTATTAGAAGCTCAAGTGGCTAGAAAGATAGCTGAGAGAAAGTACTTGGTGTGGGCGTTAATATAAACCTGCCATGTGTGGTAAAGGCCTAAAATAGCAAAGTTTTTTCAAAATGTGATGACAAGATTCCTTATTATGTGGCATTCTCAGGACACTGAGTTTCACAGGAGGGAGATTCTATAAGCCTGCATACCAGCATATTCTTTTAGCAAATGAATGAAAATTCTAGTTTTCAATTTAGTGTTTTTGAGTTTTGCAAGAAAATTCTATAACTATTTTATGTATAGATTTTACTACTATATTTTCTAGTTTGAGAAACACAAGGACCAAACTTTGAGCTAAATTCAAGTAGTCAGTTAAGTCAAATTTTAACATTCATATCATTTTATTTATCTACATTATTTTTTTTTTTAATAATTTTTGCGGTTTTAGGGGTTGAACCCAGGGTTTCACACTTGCATGCTTTGCAAGTGCTGTAGCACTGAGCTGTACCCCCAGCCCATTTTTTTTACTTTTGGAGACAGGGTCTCACTAAATTATGCAGGCTGCCTCTGGTCTGGAACTTGTGATCCTCCTGCCTCTGCCTCCCGATTCGCTGGGCTTACTGGCGTGTGTCACTGCACCCAGCTATATATCTGAATTCTTTTAGTCTTTTGGAAGGATGATATTGGGACAGAATCAGAAGACGTGACATTTTGGGCTGGGGGTGTAGCTCAGTGGTAGAACACTTGCCTAGCATGAACAAAGATCTAGGTTGTAGACTCACCAGTGTAAATGAGGGCACGCGTGCGTGCACACACACACACAAATATATGTATGTGCATGTATGTATATACATGTTGTTGTTGTTGTTGTTGTTGTTAGGTGCCGTCGGAGTTGGTATCTGACTCATAGAGACCCTCTGTACAACAGGAGAAACACTATTGTCAGTGCTTCTCTGCTGTTCATAGGGTTTTCAATGGCAGATTGATTTTTGGGAGGGGGTTGCTGGGTCCTTCTCCCAAGCCTACAGCATCTGGTGTTCCCAGGCGGTCTCCCATCCAGGTACTAACCAGGCCTGACCCTGCTTAGCTTCCACGATCTGACGGGATCGGATGCCACAGGGCTACGGCTGCAGGCATGTATATACATAGATGTGATATTTTTAAACTAATACTTAAATCATGTTACTTTTTCTGGCATCCTGTTTGTAATTTTCAAAAATAAGCTTTTAATACTTTCAGGCTTTTGGAATTTCCATTAAACATTGCACATCTAAGGAAAGAAAGCTATTAGGATATACATAGTACTTTACTTTATATATGCCTGACTCAAATAAATAACATTTATTACTTAATTTTTTTAAGTGTGAGATAGTTTTATTATTACCATTTTACAGATTAGTAAAGTTTCAAAAGTTTTAAGTAATTCACCCAAGGACACTTAGATAGGAAGTGCAGAGGTGGAGTTTAAACCCAAGTTTGTCTGAATCCAAGGTTCATTTTCTTATGACATTATGCTCCTTTAAACAAAATTGATAATAGGAGTATTTTCTGTATTTGTAACTTGGTTTTTAATTTGTTGACAGCTTACTTTGAAAAAGGGAAAACAATGTTTTTTTCTGTTTAAATAAAAGTTATAAATACCAAATGTTAAATTGTGTTGATTCTACCTTTGTGTTTTCATCATTTAGGCCAAATTTTATTATTGTTTAACACATTGAAATGTTTTATGCTACTGCATAGTTTCATATATGCCCTATGTATGGTAGGAAGCATTTTAGAAATAAAGCTGAGCATAGTGGTTCACATCTGTAATCACAGCACTGGAGAGGCTGAGTTAGGAGGATTGCAAGTTTGAGACCAGCCTTGGCAATATAGTGAGACCTTGTCTTGGGGGGTGGGAATTAGTGGCTAGATCCTCCGTTGCCTTTATAGGGAAGGCCCACTCTTTAGTTGCATTTGTGGCTTTGTACTCCATTCTAACCTAAATAGTTCTGACATTTCCAATATATATTGCTATTTTTAAATGCTGTGAATTCAAAGATACCTGTATGCTAGCTAGTCCATTTCCAGCAACTTTGGTTGGTTATTTAATCTCTTGGCCTCAATTTTCTCTAAAATTTGAGAACATAATAGTTGATACCTTCTTCATTAAGGTATAATTATAAATGGTGCCTGGCATATGATAAGCACATAATAAATGGTGGATATCTTTCTCTGCTCAAGATTTATCATTTCCTTTGAATCCTGGTACTACTCCCATGTCTGTCTCCTTTTTTGGAAGATGAAAATTTTACCCATCTCTCTACTGGAATAAAAACAGTCATGAAGATCAATGGAATAGAATAGAAGACCCAGAAATAAACATGTAACTACAGTCACCTAATCTTTGACAAAGGTGCCAAAAAAGTAATGGAGAAAACATAGCCTTTTCAACAAATGATCCTGGAAAAACTGGATATCCATATGTAGAAGAATGAAAGTATATCTGTATCTCGCACACCGTATAAAAATCAATTCAAAATGGATCAAAGATCTTAATGTAAAACCAGAAATTTTGAAACAACTAGAAGAAAATGTAGAGAGCACACTTCAACACATAGGCATAGACAAGTAAAAGGACTCCAGTAGCCCAGAAAATAGTACCAAGAATTGACAGATGGGATTACATGAACTTAAAAAGCTTCTCCACAGTAAAAGAAACAATCAGTAGAGTAAGAAGAGAGCCCACAGAATGGGAGAAAATATTTGCCAACTACATATCTGACAGAGGGCAAATATCTAGAATATATAAAGAACTCAAAAAATTAAATACCAAAAAGTCAAATAATCCAGTCAGTAAGTGGCCAATGGAACTGAACAGACAGTTCTGAAAAGAAGAAATACAAATGACCAGTAAACATATGAAAAAATGTTCAACATCCTTAGCTATGAGGGAAATGCAAATCAAAATTATACTGAGATTCCATCTCACCCCAGTCAAAATGACCACTATCAATAAAACAACCAGTGCTGGTAAGGATGTGGCATAGTGTGAGGGAGGGGAAGGAGGAACTCTTTTACACTATTGGTGGCATTATAAACTAGTACAGCCTTGTGGAAATCAGTATGGAGTTTCCTCAGAAAACTGAAACTAGAACTACCAAATGATCCAGCTATACCACTCATGGGTATATACCTAAAGGAATCTAAAGTCAGCATACTGTAGAGACACCTGTACTTCCATGTCTATTGCAACACTTTACAATTGCAGGGATATAGAATCAGTCCGGATGTCCTTCAATAGATGAATGGATTTAAAAAGTGGTGTGTTGTTGAGCCATAAGGAAGAAAATGAAATTATGTCATTTGCAGGAAAGTAGATGAAACTAGAGCATGTTTTCATTCATGTGAGGAAGCGAGATCTTCCTTAAAAGGAAAAAGTGTGTGTGTGTATATTTGGATGTATTTAAGATTAGGAAACACAGGGACTTCTGGAGAGGAGGAAGTGATTGAGGAGGAGGAGCAACAGGGGATAATGAGGGAGAGAACAAGTAAAGTACATGACACGGTTATCTGAAAATCCCATAATAAAACGAATACTGTATGTAAATTCAGTAATAAAAAATAAAATTAAAAAGAAACCTTTACCCATTTCTGAAGACTTAGGTGAGATCATATGGCTCATTTAATCTCATTTAAACTGTATAACACATTCTTAAATTAAATACAATTTTGTTTAATAGTTTTTTACCTTTTTTCTTATTTATATTGGAATTCCTAAGTACAGAAATAATGTCATCTTAGAATCTTTCATGAGTCTGCATGTGATAAGTAAAGTGATTCAGTGAGCAAATGAATAAAGAAACCAGAATAAGAAAGAACAAAAGTTTTTTGAAAAGTAGTAGTAGTATATAATACTAGATTTTTGAAAGAACACCTAGCATGCCTAAATTTTTCATCTCTAAATAATGCTATAGATTTTGAAGATTTAGATAGTCAAATGAAATTCCTATTCTTTGAGGTGCAGGTTATATTGACTAGGGTTCAAACACCAAATATTCTAAGCAGTTGATATGTTTTTCCACCACTATGCAAGCATAACTGGTTTTAGAAATTTATGTGTTTGTAAAAATAGTATAAGTTGCCATTATATTTCATAATTAATGTAAAAGTAGTGTTTTTATGAACCCAAAAGTAAACTCTTCCACTAAGCCAATAATTTGGAAAATGGCCATTCTTAATTTCATTGTGTAGATGAATTCTATTTTGGAACCAAATCCTACTGCAGACAGAAACTTGAGAGCGGCTATAAGATCAGTGGAATTTTTCAGACTTTGCCAATTAAGACAGATTTATATTACATTTTAGGGCCTTTGTGAACCACATATATTTTTTAAAAAGTATAATACTATTGGTAGAATATTACATTTTATTGTAAAAACACATATGGGGAAGAAAGCAAAATATTTTTTAAGATTGAAAATCATGATGGTAAAACTTGACCTATGGTTTCATACTGTGATCTAAAAGCCTTATCTTCACCTGATGCAGTAATTTATTACAAGAGATTCTTGTATATAAAGAAAATAGGGTCTTTGTCTTCCCAGGACCCCAGTGGGGTCCGAAAAAATACAGATATTGTCAAAAGACTAGAATTTCACAAATTTTATTTTGAATGTTAGATATACAGTCTTTACATTCCTGCTCATATGAGATATGTATTTGTGTTCAACTATGAATTTAATGACAGATCCACTCTAAAAGCAATCCTGAAAATCAATTTGCAAGAACTTTTCTTGCAAATTTTAGTTAGCAATGCTTCTGTTGAAAATCTGTGCTAGTGCTCAAGAAATTTTAAATTTTGGAGCATTTCAGCTTTGAATTTTTAGATTAGGGATGCTTAACCTGTACTTTATGGGCTGGGGTTTAGCTCAGTTGGTAGAATGCTGCTCTGCACTCTCTGAGGACCTGGTTCGATCCCCAGCACCACAAAAACAGAAGGACATGATAATCCATTCCCAAAGCAATCTCCAAACAATCAGCCATTGAAAACCCTAAGGAGTCGGACCTGACTTGATGGCACCTAATAACAATCACCACCTTTGATTTGAAGGATGAAAGGAGGAGAAAAACAAAAGGGTGAAGAGTGACTCTAGAAGTATTGTGTACTCAGCACAGAGTAGGTGCTTATGTCATAGTGTGAACAGACTTTTGAGAAAGAGCAGGGCCCAGTGTTGCAGAGATAAAGGATGACCGAGAATGAAGAAAGTTGTTGGGCTTAAGGAAACAAGAAACAAATTTTATTTCCTATATGCCAGGCACTTCATATATGCCCGCAATTAATTGTTAACAAAAACTTGCTAGAACACATTACCAATCTTCTTGCTAGGTGTCCTCGAATCAGATCCAGCTCATAACAACCCTATATACGGCAGGAGAAACACTATTGTTAGTGCTTCTCTGCTACCCATAGGGTTTTCAGTGGGTGATTGTTTTTTGGGAGTGGGTTGCTGAGTCCTTCTCCCAAGCCTACAGCACCTGGTGTTCCCTTGTGGTCTCCCGTCCAAATACTAACCAGGCCTGACTCTGCTTAGCTTCCGAGATCTGATGGGATTGGATACCACAGTAGTAGGGCTGCAGGCACTCTTAAGTATACTCACAATAAATTAGCTCATAACATAGACCTGCAGTAATAATCGCTTGATTGTAAACTGTTTAAATGGCGTGAAGTTCATAAAAATATTTTTCTACTTTTATTTTACTTGTAGCTCTCAACAAGGCACAGTTTTTAGAGTTGTGGGAAACAGTTTCAGATAATTCTTACCATTGAAGTAGAAGAATATATAATAGCACCTTTAACCTTACTACCAGTCTCTAAGGCAGTGACCCTTTTTGATGTTATATTCCTTGAGAATCAAGTTGTTGTTAGGTGCTGTCGAGTTGAGTCAGACTCATAGTGACCCTCTGCACAATAGAATGAAACACTCCCCAAAACTGTGCCACTTACACGATCTTTTTTTATGTTTAAGCCCATTGTTGCAGCCACTGTCAGTCCATTTAGTTGAGGGTCTCCCTTTTTTTCATTGACCTGCCACCCTCCCATACATGATATCCTCCAGGGATTGGTCCCTCCTGACAACATGTCCAAAATATGTAACACAGTCTAGCCATCCTTGCTTCCAAGAAGCACTCTGGTTGTACTTCTTACAGGATGAATCTGTTGGTTCTTTTGGCAGTCCATGGTGTATATTCAGTATTCATCTCCAGCATCATAATTCAAAAGCATCAATTCTTCTTCTGTCTCCCTGATTAAACCTATTATTTCTTTCTCCATAAGACCAAATGCCTCAAACTTTTCATACATAATCCCATATGGGTTGTGAATACACTATCTGGTCTCCCATAAGAATCGCTTGGGGAGCTTTTCTGAAGTATGGATTCCTAAGTCCTAATTCTCTGGAAGGGGCTGGGGTTTAGTTCAGTTGGTAGAGCACTGCTCTGCACTCTCTGAGGCCCTCGGTTTGCTCCCCAGCACCACAAAAACAGAAGGAGGATGTGGCAATCCACTCTAGAAGCAATCCTGAAAAACAATCAGCCATTGAAAATCCTGTGAGGGTCACTGTGAGTCGATCCAACTCCGCAGCACCTAACAACAACAACAATTCTCTAGAAATTGATTTAGTAAGTCTGGAATGGAGCTTAGGAATCCATATTTATTTTACAAGCTTTCCAGGTGACTCTGATAGGCCTCTATATTTGGGAAATTTCCTAATCTAATGTCTCTTTCTTTGATTACAGAAGAGATGAGATAACTGTGTCTTAATGTCCAGTGTATGGAAATTATGGGGATTGTAGGTAGCATTCTCAAATAAAATACAGTTGCTAGCTAAATTTGATTTTAAGTTAAACAATGAATCATTTTTCATGTAGCTGTTTTCCATATAGGGTACCTTTGAGCTGCTGGAGAATGCAAGGCTGTTTGCCTCTAAATGGTTCCTGATAACCGTTTTGTGGTGTGTATGTGTGTGCGTACCTGGGTGCACGCATTGTCTTCTTTTTATATTTCTTTTTTTCCCACCCAGTACTTGGGAGTTGAACCCAGGGCCTTACACATACATTGCAAGTGTTCTATTATTTGGCAGCATCCCCAGCCCATTTTTTATGTTTTATCTTGAGACAGGGTTTCACTGACTTATACAGGCTCCCAAGTTGCTGGGATTAAAGTCATGAGCCACTGTGTCCAGCTATTCTTTCATCTCCTGTTTTTTCAGTTGCTCAAGTTTTTATTTTAAAATATTTTTGTCAGCGTACTATGTTTGTAGCCACTTCAATGAAGACTCTTATTTCCTGGTAAGGACAGGAGTTATTAGTTACATATACTTAACAGCTAAGTAAAGGATAAACAGTACAACCATGTAGAGCAACACTGGGCCACACAGGGATTGCATTTAGGAAGAATGAAGAGGCTGGGACTATGGGAGGCAGGCTTTGTAGTGTCTCCTAGTTCCAGAGGGAGGATATGATTGGCTTATTTTAATAACTCTGTAGACTGACAAAAAACTGAAGCCTCCTACCTAGGGATTGTCAGGAACTGTGTTCCCAGTAATAAAGATATAAAGAGGTTTGTTTGGCTTGGGGATCTTTTCTATGGGAGTAGAACAAGGATGAGAACTTGTAGTTATGCCATTCAAGACACATGGTAGAGGGCCTCAATTTTAGGTCTTTGACCATAGGTCTTAGTAATACGTTGTTGAAAGTATTGCTAATGTCATACAAATAGTAGGTAATGGAGCTGTAATCAGTATCCATGCAATCTTATATATGAGCTAATACTGTTAACAGTTAAATTTTACCACCTTGAAAGAACCTTTTGGGTTATACTAAGAACTTGACTTTATCTTGTTGGCAGTGGGAAACTCTCATCATTTGAATCTAAAATGTCACCCAAAGGTCATATGTTTGAATGCTTGGTCTTCAGTGGTGATGCTGTTTTGAGAGGCTTTCGAACTTTAGGAAGTGGGACTTTGTTGGTGGAAGTAAGTCACTGGGGGTGGGCCTTTTGATGTTTTACAGGGGACACATTTCCAGTAGCTCTTTTTGTTCCTGATCCACCACAATATGAAGTCCTCAACCACAAGCCCCATTGTTAATGCCTCCCTGCCACTGTGGACTGAAACCCTCTAAACCATGAGCCAAAATAAATCTTTCCTCCCATAAGTTGTTTCTGTCAGGTATTTTGCTGCAGCAACAAGATAAACTAATAAACACAGGAACCATTGAATGATTTTAAGCAGGAAAGCAACATGAAAATTTGCATTGAATAATAACAGTCTACTAGCAAGGTGGAAAATGAATTTTGGAAAAGGTAAGACTAGAGGTGGGGCAGCTTTGTAACAGCTCAGAAACACAGTGGTTAGGTCTGGATGGAATGGAGTCAGAGAAAAAGGGTTGGATTTGAACAAGAGACATTCATTAATCATACGACCGTGGGAGAAAGAGAAGAATGTACAATGATTTCTAGGTGGTGCCAATAATTTTTACCAAGAACAGAAAGGAGTAGGTTTTGGTGATGTCCAAAATACCTTTGAGGGACTTAGATGGAGAGTTTTAATAATTAGTTTACAGTTAAAAAAATGAATCTTGGTCTTGAGAGGTTGTGGTAGGAGATAAATAGATTTGAGAGCTATTCTGTGGTGATAATAGAATCAGTAAAACTGAATGAGATTACACAGAGATTTCTTTTGTTCCCAGCCTAGCTTTTGAATCATCATAGAAAGAGTATGATGTATTGGGAGGCAGCTATATAAAAAGTCCTGGACTTCATCTGAAGACTTATTCAAATCCCAGTTCTAGATCACTGTTTTGTCTTTTGTAAATTAAGATTAATAACAACTGTGTCAGAGAATATTTTATTTTATCTAAGACCCAGGGGTTTAAAAAAATTAAGAAGTGACATATTTCATCTGCCTTAGTTTACCTTTTAAAAAATTGAGATTTAGAGGCTGGGGGTTCAGTGGCAGAATATATACTTGGCATGGATGAGGCTCTGGGTTCAATCACCACCAAAAATAAATAAACAAGTAAATAAAATTTAGGCTTATGGACATTAAAAAATAAAAACTTGGCAAGAGATCATTTGCACTGACTTAGATAAAGACCCAGCTTCCCAGGGTCACCATGCAGATAAGCGTCTTAAGTTTTTCTGCTGTGTTGATATCATTGGTGTATGTGGTAAGTAAGTGCACTGCAGACAACATAGAAATGCCTGGATATAAGCTACCTTTGCAACACTGTAGGGCACAAAGAAACTAATGTACATGGGGAAATGTCTGTACTCTAATTATTTTAAAGAGTACCGGTACTAAGGGCTGGTCTTATAGCTCAATTGGTAGTTGCCTAGCATGCATGAGGCCCAGAGTTTTATTCCCCAGCACTACCACCACAACAAAAGAATGCAAGTATTATACTAATGCTATACTAATACTAAATATTATACTAAATATACTTATTATCTACTATTTTGATGGCCAGTAATAGTACCTAATATTATTTATTTGGGCTGGGATTTAGCTTAGTTGGTAGAGCACTGCACTGCAGTCTTTGAGGTCCCGAGTTCAATTCCCAGCACCACAAAAATGAGAGAAGGGCCTGGCAATCCACTCCCAAGGCAATCCTGAAACAGCCATTGAAAACCCTATGAGGGTCGCTATGAGTCAGATACCGACTCAACAGCACCTAACAACAGCAAAATATTATTTACCCAAGGTTGCGTAGTAGTAGAGGTGAAAACTCATCCTGGTCAGTCTGGTCCAGAGACCATACTCTATAGTAGTAGAGGTGAAAACTCATCCTGGTCAGTCTGGTCCAGAGACCATACTCTATACCATTATATCATACTGCTGTTATAAGCATAAGTTTTTGCAGTTTTGAATGTAGGTTATTTGAAAATTGACAGTCTACATAGACAGTCGTATTACTGATAACTCTTAGAATGGTCATTTCATTGAAATTTTACTTTCCTTTACTGTGTTAGTTATTTTCTCCTCTCAGTGACATAATGCCTGATGTATTGCGGTGCCTGGCACAGTGTTGGGGAGTGTTTTGTTCTGTTGTACATAGGGTCTCTATGAGTCAGACCCAACTCAACAGCACCTAACAAAAACAAACAAGTTTGTCAGGCACCATTCTAAGCATCTAGAGATACCAGTAGATAGACAAAGTCTTCCTGTTGCCATCTTTTTTTTTTTTTTTTCTATATTAACGCAGTGCTAGGCTTTGAGGATTTTGGAAGCAGAGGCTCTGGAAAGTTAGCCAATTTTAAAAGGAAATTAAGTTAAATATATTTAAAAACTTTAAATTTATTTAACACTAGATGAAATATGAAAAATAACTCATAAAGTCTAACTCAGAAAAATTTGTTTTTGCATCTCCAAATCTTGAGTTGGTTATGAAATAATTATAAGCAAATAAACAAAACTGGGAGATATGATCATATTCAATTAACCAGAACTCAGGTAATTAGAATTATCTAACCCAAAATTGCTTAACTTTATTTTAAGGAGAGGAGAATGAATCATTGTGAGTTGCAGCAATGCCTGAATAACCCTAGTAGAATTTTCATATATAAAAACGAGTTATTCATTACTTCCAGAGTTAACTGAAGGCTTTAAACAAAATAAGTTGATACAGAGAAATAAAATATTCTTTTGCTTTTGTATTACTTACATTGATATTTTCTTATTGCTAACCAAAGCCTCTACTAAATACTGTGATAGTATCTCTTTCTTCTAATGTAATTGACCCCAAATTTTCTGTCAGATTGTCATACTGTGAGTGCTTGCTTGCATGTTGCTGTGATGCCGAAAGCTTTATGACCTTGCTGGTATACCAGTGGCAAGAACAGATTTGATGCCTTCGACACTAATGATCGTAGATCAGACAAGTTGTGGCATAGCATCAAAGATATCACTCATGAGAAAAGCAAGAGGTTATGAAAGGACAGGACAAAAAAGAAAAGATCAAATTACATGTCAAAAGAGACTCTGAAACTTGCGCTTGAACAACAAGCATCTAAAGTAAAAGGAAGATATGACAAAACTGAAGACCTAAACACAAGATTTCAAAGGGGAGCTCCAGAAGACAGAATCAAATATTATAAGGACATGGGTAAAGAACTGGAGATACAACACCAAAAGGAAAGAACCTCTTTCCTTTTCAAGCTTAAAAAATTAACAAATTGTTTATCCTCGAGTGGCAATAATGAAGGTTTCTCTAGAGAAAATATTAAATGACTGAGGAAAGCACAAAAGAAGATGGAAGGGATATACAGACTCATTATACCAAAAAGAATTCATGGATGAACAACCATTTCAAGAGGTTGCATATGATCAAGAACCAATGGTACTGAAGGAAGAAGAGGAAGCTGTTTTGAAGGAATTGGCAAAACACAAGGCTCCAGCAATTTATCGAATATCAACTGAAATGTCTCAACAAACAGATGCAGCACTGGAGGCGCTCATTGGTTTTTGCCAAGAGATTTGGAAAACAGCCACTTGGCCCAATAACTGGAAGAGATTCATATTTGTTCCTATTGCCAAGAAAGGAAATCCAACCAAATGCAGAAATTATCAAACAATATCATTAATATGACACACAAGTAAAATTTTGCAAAAGATCATTCAAAAGCCACTGCAGCTGTATATTGACAGGGAACTGTCAAAAAAGAAAGCCAGATTCAGAAGAGGGTGTGGAAACCAGAGCATCATTGATGATGTCAGGTGGATATAGGCTAGAAGCCAAGAATACCAGAAAGATGTCTATCTATGCATTATTAACTATGCAGAGGTGTTGGACTGTGTGGATCATAATAAATTAGGTAGGGATAACATTGCAAACCCCCACATGTCTGTCAGTTTGCCGCACTGTGGGGGCTTGCATGCTGCAATGAGGCTGAGAGCTCTGCCACTGTAACCTCAGACATGAGCAAGATTACCCATGGTGGACAGATTTTCATCTGAGCTTCCAGACTAAGACAGACTAGGGAGTAGGACCTGGCGAGCCACTCCCGAAACAACTAGCCATTGAAAACCCTATGGATAGCAAAGAGACGCTGTCAGATATAGTGCCGGAAAATGGGGCCCCCAGGTTGGAAGGCACTCAAAAGACTACTGGGGAAGAGTTGCCTCCTCCAAGTAGAATCTACCATGATGACGGAAATGGAGTAAAGCCCCAGGGTGCTCAACTTGCTGATGTGGCACGATTCAAAATGAAGAGAAACAACTCTAAACATCCATTAATAATTGGAACATGGAATGTACATAGTATGAATCTAGGCAAATTAGAAATTGTTAAAAGAGAAATGGAGTGCATAAACATTGACATTCTAGGCATCAGTGAGCTAAAATGGACTGGCATAGGCCATTTTGAGTCAGACAATCATATGGTCTACTATGCTGGGAATGATAAACTAAAGAGAAATGGGGTTGCATTCATCATCAAAAAAGACATTTCAAGATCTGTCATGAAATACAATGTTGTCAGTGATA
>VMDO01018989.1:0-40807 GCA_007922755.1 Pedetes capensis
CTGTGGCATCCGATCCCGCCAGATCTCGGAAGCTAAGCAGGGTCAGGCCTGGTTAGTACCTGGATGGGAGACCGCCTGGGAACACCAGAAGCTGTAGGCTTGGGAGAAGGACCTGGCAACCCCCTCCCAAAAATCAATCTGCCATTGAAAACCCTATGAACAGCAGAGAAGCACTGACAATAGTGTTTCCCCTGTTGTAGAAAGGGTCGCTATGAGTCAGATACTGACTGGACGGCACCTAACAACAACAACTACTACTTTGAGGAGGCAACGCTGCCTTAGTCATCTTTTGAGTGCCTTTCACTCCAGAGGGCTTATTTTCTAGCACTGTATTTCATAGTGCTTCTCTGCTACTTATAGAGTCTTCAATGGCTAATTGTTTCAGGAGTGGGCTGCTGGTTCCTTCTCTCTAGTCTGTCTTAGTATAGAAGCTCACTTGAAACCTGTCCTGTATGAGTGACCCTGCTGGTATCTGAGTACTAGCAGCATAGGTTTCAGCATCACAGCAACATCAAGTCTCCACAGCACAACAAGCTGACAAACCCAGGAGGGAAAGGCTATAGAATTGAAATATATTTGTCCCTAGGCCCCAAATAGCAAGGTACTTTTAAACAGAAAGGAATACAGATAAATAGAGAACAGAAGACTTTATTTCTGTATTAAATTTTGTTCTCATTTATGGAGAAGAATCAAATTATTAAAACTATTGTATTCTAGGGATATGAATTTTCTGATATTACCTAGGAACTGGCAGCAAGTCCATCACTAAAATAAAATGAAATTTTGTCTAGTGATTTACTTGAGATTAAGGAGTACATTGCAAAACCTAGATATCCATTAATCTCTGATTTAAAAACACATTTAATGAGATTTTTTCCTTTAAAGTCATTTGCTTTGAGAAATACATATCATCTACTGTTCTTGACATGAATTCAATCTACTTTGTTTTCTCCAAATGCTTTCATAGGAACAACACAACAGACAGCCATAAAATGAAACAGTCTTTGATATAAAAATCAGGATAAATCCATTTGCTAGTTTTACACTCTCCCATTAGCCATGAGGAAGAGAGATGGGAGACTTTTTTCTTAATGAACAGGTCTGTTCTATAATCTGGACATTATCAAACTATGCATTACTCCCATGAGTCAAAGCAATAATATTGCAAGTGTCAGCAAATTATGTCAATGACATAACCAATGTATGTTGTGGAGCAATAGAGTATTTGTCTACCATGTTGTTGTTGTTGTTAGTAGGTCTATCATAGTGTTTCAATATTCAAAATTTGTGTAAAGAAAAGAATGCTGGGAAATAAACTACTATGACATAATCCTTTCTAAATTTTCACTTTTCTGAATAATAGGTAAAAGCTTGGTGAACACTTTCACTCACCTTTGTCTCTGCTTCATATTTCAAGGAGAAGATGTTTCAAACATCTACATATACTTCCAAAATATTAGAAACATTTTCAAATGAGAAAACATTATATTTTATTTGACATTTTCTGAATCATAGGAGGAAAATTTTATAATTTTTTCTACAAATCTATGAATACAATTTTTTCTATCTGTGGAACAAGACTATTTGTCATTTTCATTTCTGGATCATTTCTCCACACATCTCTTCGTTCTCACCAAGAGCTATTTGGATTAAGATTAATTTAATAGGAATATGTTGTGTAGCCCACTCAATATGCTTAACAACAGTAATGCATCTTCCATAAACCACCTTCATAATAGTAACACATACCTTCTATTTATTTATTTATTTATTTATTTATTTATTTATTTATTTATTTATAAGGGCCACTAAGTCCATTTTTTAAGAGTACTGCAGATTGAAATCACATGCTAGACAAGTGCTTCACCTCTGAGCTGCACCCCATCCCGTTTTTTAAATTTTTTAAACTTTGAGACAGGGTTTCACTAAGTTACACAGGCTGCCTCTGGCCTGGAATTCACAATCTTCTTGCCTCTGCCTCCTAAGTGGCTCGAATGTCACTAAACTCTATTCTAACATTGAAAAATGAATGATAAATCATTGATGCATAGGATAGTTTTTAAAACAATCTATCCACTATCCGATTTTAAGTATGTTCTTATGTTCATCATATAGTTTGGGGGCTGGGATTTGGCTCAGTTGGTAGAGTGCCACTCTGCAGTCTCTGAGGCCCAGGTTCAAGCCCCAGAGCTGCAAAAATGGGAGAAGGATTTGGTAATCCACTCCCAAGACAATCCTGAAACAATCATCCATTAAAAACCCTATGAGGGTTGCTATTAGTCAGACAGAACTCAGTGGCACTTTCCAGTTCCAGTTCCAATATAGTTTGAGTTGACAATTATATTTTAAAATGTTTTGATTAAATGTGAACCTAATAAAAACTGTAAATATGGCATAATTGAGAATAACTATTTCATTATGACACTAAATCATATTGGTGATAATATATATTTTAAAGCTTATTTTATATGTGTATATATATATATATATATATATATATATATATATATATATGTGGCAGAGAAATACTAATGTGTAATTAAGATAAACATTTCAATTATAAATATATAATGTATATACCCAAATTCTGCGAGTTGAAATTGCTTAGGTGTATGAGCTCTGGGAAAAAAAAGAAATGACATCCATAGAAATTATAATACCAGAAATTTTAGAATGATTTATGAGAAAATAACATTATTATGGTAAATACTATTTATTTCTGTGTATTCTGGATTCAGCTTTAATTTATCCTCCATTCTCATTTCTGTATATTTGGAGAGGCTAGAAATAAACTACATTTATGGATTCCTTTGCAGGTACCAATTATCTTCTGGTGATTAAATGTGCCCTTTTGAGATTTGGAAGACAGAATCAAGTCCTGCAACTCTTGGCCTCATATCTGTAAGTGATACTGGGGCAACATGAAGCCAGCTTATAGCAACATGCATCTCCATGTCCATGTTTTTGTTTCTCATGTGGAGAGCTAGCTTTATCAGAAATGAGAGCACCTTCTTGCATTAGGCATTGCTCTCATGGAAGCCTCCGTGGGCAGTTCTATGCTGTTTTGGACTCATTCTTAGAAGAACCTGTTTGGAACTTTCTCTTGCAGGACACTCACTAATTTTGTAAATGTCAAAATACTTGTTGTAATTCCATTCCTATTTAAAGTAGCCAGAGTCTTCTTTCTTCTAATACTAATCTCTGAATAATTATATAGTTTATATCAAAATTCAGATGGAATGGCTACTCATGGTAGAAATGGAAAAACTAGAGAAAGAAAAGGACAAGTTACAAGTATCTCAAGACAAATTCTAAGGTTGTTTCTTTTTTATGATTACCCTTATGAGGTCTTTTATCCAACTGAAACATTTACTGGAAAGGCAAAACCAAAAACATATAGTGAGGTCTGATATGGCAGGTACAAAATTATAATGCAAATTGAATTTACATCCTTCCTGGATCTATAAATAAAATTTTTAGTATTTATTAGGAAAAACAAAGACCTTGAACATTGTAGTAAAGGCATCCGCATGAAACGTGTACACACATCATGGACAGAGGCACCTCCTTCCCTGTCTTTTAAAACTAATGCCATCTCACACTGAGACCTGATAATTACTCTTAGATATTTTTGCTTGCAAAAGAATACACATTATATCCTTCCTGATTTTTATACCATGTCTCTGTATTCAGACTTAAATCAGAATCAAATTCCTAATGCTCAAAGGAATAATTTCATTGTCTGAACTGAGAAGAGAATTTCAATATTTTTCTAATTAATATCATTAGAAATCTGAAAAGCACATTCTACCGGTGATGTTACTGGGCAGCAGCAGTGCCTCTACAGATCCTTGGGCTTATTAATAAAAGATTTTATGAACTGACCAGAAGAAACCTCAAGGATATTTATTTAGAATCAGAAAATAACAGAGTGTTGGGGCAAGTAGGCCGAGAATATGGGCTGGCATGGGGGAGATGAGAGGTAGAAAAGACCAAAGACCAAGAGACAAAGTTATGCTTTCTGATATAGAAATCAGAAAGCGGGCAGATGTGTCACTAAAGAGCCATGGAACAATTTCACCTACACTTCTGTGTAAGAGGTCAGAAAGTGTACAGGTCCAGCAGTGGGGCTGTAGGTGGCTCTGAACTTCTGTGTAGAACCGATGACATCTGTGGGCAACTGTAGACTTTTGTGAGTTGCTCTGGATATTGCTTAGAGCTGTAGACATTGCTGAGAGCTGTGGACACTGCAAACTGTGGACGTTGTGGATTTCTGTAAACACTTGGACTCTGTAGAGTCTGCATCAAGGGGTAGGACTTGTGTTTTGTTGTTGTTGTTGTTTTTGTGGTCCTACAGGGTTGAACCCAGGGGTTCATGCAAGGTTTGCAAATGCCCTGCCACTAAGCTACACTTCTATCCTATTTTTCACTTTATTAAAAAATTTTGATACAGGATCTCACTACATTATACAGGCTGCCTCTGGCCTTGTACTTGTGATTCTCCTGCCTCTTCCTCCTGAGTTGCTAGGATTATAGGTGTGCGCCACTGTGCCCAGTCACTTTTGGGAGTTTTAAGTCCCTGTCTCATTAAGGGGATACACCTCCCCTCTTTTTGATCTTGTCTTCAGGTGTGTCAGATTTCTCTCACCCTCTGGCACAGGCTGGCCTCCTTTGGTTGTAAAACAGTTCTTTTTATCAAAGGAAGGACTCGGCCTCAAATGAGAACCCTCTTTCCTAGCCCACACATGGAGGTACCTGTGGCCTACCAGTTGTCTTTGTACATCATTTCATTGTTACAGACCAGACCCTTTATAAAAGTGCTTCAAGTTACAGACCAGGTTATTTATAAGAAAATATTAACTCCTAGTAACTGTATTATTTGCAAAGGATGTCATGTAACATTTTGTCTCAAAGGAAGCTCATACGATATTCATGTCTCAAAAGGTGGCTGGGAAGCTGATGGCTGCAGAGGGCCCTATTATTTCCTTTCTTTCTGCCTACCTCTCCCTACCAGTGATAGATCAGAGAGAAAGTAATAAAATCATAGACTGGTTCAAGATAGTAACTGATATGGATGTATTTATTGGTTGTCCAGTTAGTCCTAACCATTATTGAAAACAGAGTATTAAAATATCCAACTGTGCAGTGTTGTGGCACACATCTGTAATCCCAGCTCTAGGGAGATAGAGGCAAGACGATCATGAATTTGAGGCCAGTTTAGGCTACATAGCAAATAGACAGAAACCTGCAACTATTATTGTTAAATCATCTATTTCTCATATAATACTGTCAATTTCTCATATAATATTGATTTGGGACTTTGCTGCTTAGTGCTACTTATAATTGTTATATTTTTCAAAAGGATTAATATATTTATTGTTTTAAATTGTCCCGTTTTATATATAGTAGCTTTCTTCTTTTTCTTTCTTCTTTCTCCTTGTTTCTTTTTGTTTTTTCTTTGTTATTTGTTTGTTTGTGGTACAGGGGTTTGAACACAGGGTTTCGGGCGCTTGCATGCTTTGCAAGTGCTGGACCACTGAGCTGCCCCCTCCAGCCCATTTTTTTTCACTTTTCTGAGACACGGTCTCAGTAAATCATGCAGACTGCCTATGGTCTTCAGCTTGTGATCCTCCTGCCTCCGCCTCCCAAGCCGCTGGGATTACAGGTGAGCACCACCACACCTGGCTTCTCCTTCCTTTCTTTTTCTTTTCTTTTCTTTTCTTTCTTTTTTCTTTCTTTCGTTCTTTCTTTCAGTACTTAGGGGGTTGAACTCAGGGCATCACAATCCTTTGCAAGTGTTCTACCACTGGGCTATAACCCCCAGCCATTGATTTATCTATCTATTTATCTATCTATCTATCTATCTATCTATCTATCTATCCATCTATTTATTTATTTATTTATTTATTGAATCAGAGTCTCAGTAAGTTATGCAAGCTACCTCTGTCTTTGAACTTGGGCTCCTCCTGCCTCCACCTCCTGAGTTGCTGGGATTAAAGATGTGAGCCACTGCCACTGTGCCTCATTTCTAAAGGCTACATTTGTTCTCATATTAATGTAGGCATCACAACAGTTTTATGATTGCTACTTGCAAAATGCATCATTTTCCATCCTTTGCTTTAAATTATTTGCATCCTTGAATCTACATGTGTCTCCTAAGGGGGGAAAACTATACACCTGTAGATATATAAAAATGAACAATCATACCTACTTAAGAAGGGAAGATATAAGCAGATAGGAAAGAAGGGAGAGGCGCTCGCCAGGTGAGAGCAGAGGTTGGGGAAGGAGGAAAGGAAATAATGTAGAAGGGAAAACAGAGAGAGGAAAAATCTCAAAATATATGATGCAACTATGCGAATACATGGAAAAAATAGAGAAAAGAAAAAAGATCAATGAGAATTTAACCCATGATTACATAATATTTTTATTATACATCAATTAAAATTCCTACTTTTATTCCTTTTCTTCTTTAGTTTATACTGCTTTGTAAAATATGTAAGATGATGAATGTGTAAGCAAAAGTGATTTAATAGTGGCGTAATGGATATAACAAATTACTTATTACTATATACCCCACCAATATTTATAAATAAAATGAATGAATGAATGAATAAATAAATAAATAAATATGCAAACTCTGTCTCCTACGTTGTTTGCTCTCAGGTACCCTAGAATCGGGTCTAACTCATAGCAACCCTATGTACAACAGAACGAAACACTCCCCAACATCATGCCAAGCGGGACACTATGTCAGTGCTTTTTTGCTGTTTATAGGGTTTTCAAAGGTTTATTGTTTCAGGATTGTTTCCAACGTGGGCTGGTAGGTCCTCCCCATTTTGTGCTGCTGGGGATCAAACCCAAGACCTCAGATTCCTAAGAGCAGCACTCTACCAACTGAGAAAAAAACCCCACCTATGTCTTCTATAGATAAATTGGATCTTGCTTTTTAATCCTCTGTGAAAATATCTGTATTTGACTGTATTTATTAATCCAGTCATATTTAATTTTCTAATAGCTATAGTTAGATTGTATATGCTATTTACTTTCTGTTGTGCCATGTCTTTTTTGTTCTTCTATTCCTCCCTTGCTTTCTTTTTTAAGTGAATATTTTTAGAGTAACATTTTAATTCCTTTCATGATGTTTTCTTTATACATTATTTTAGTATTTTTGTAGTGATTGTTCTTAGCTTAATACATATACATCACCAATATCTACATTGTTGTTGTTGTTGTCAGGTACTGTTGAGTTGGATCCAACTCATACTGACCCTCATGGGGTTTTCAATGGCTGATTGTTTCAGAATTCCCTTGAGAATTGATAGCCACATCCTTCTCCCATTTTTGAGGTGCTGGGGATAAAACCCAGGTCCTCAGAAAGTGCAGAGCAGCACTCTACCAACTGAGCCAAACCCCAGCCCCAGAATCTACATTGTTGTTGTTGTTGTTGTTAGGTGCCCTCGAGTTGGTATCTGACTCATAGTGACCCTACGTTCAACAGGCAAAACACTATAGTGCTTCTCTGCTTTTCACAGGGTTTTCAATGGCTGATTATTTTTTGGGAGTGGGTTGCCAAGTCTTTCTCCCAAAGAATCTACATTAGATACATATTAATTAAATTAAATTCCAATGAGATTTAAAAATGTTATTTCAATGTCACTCTTTTCTTTCTATTCTTTGTTATTATAGTTATACATATTCCATTTATAAATATCAGAAACAATATCTTGTAACATTTATTACTTTTTATGTACTTTTGCAAAACCTGAGAAGAAAGTATAGCATTGTATAAGATTTGTTTTCTTCAATGTATTATTTGCCATTTCTGCCTCTCATCATTTATTCCTGTGGATTCAAGTAACCATTTTGTTCATTTACTTACTCTACAACCTCTTTATTCCAAACAGTATATTCCTTTTTGCTGTGGATGCTGTAAAACATGTTACATTTCTATTTGTTATAGGCTCAACAACACACTTGAATACACAGTGTTTTAGGCAATTGCTTTTAAATCAGGAATTCTGTTTTACATGATAATTCACTTTTCTGTTGCTTTTAAGATTTCCTCTTTGTTTCTTTGTCTTTCAAAATATTTAATGTATATGATGTAGATTTCTTTGCATTTATCTTACTTGAAGATTATTGAGCTTCCTCTTCCTTGATGTATGTTGTTGTTAGGTGCTGTCAAGTTGGTATCTGACTCATAGCGACCCTCAGAGGGTTTTCAATGGCAGATTGTTTTTACGGATTGCCTTGGGAGTAGATTGCCACATCCTTCTCCCATTTTTGCAGTGCTGGGACTTAAACTCAGGACCTCAGAGACTGCAGAGCAGTGCTCTATCAACTGAGCTAAATCCCAACCCTCCTTGATGTATAGATTACTATTTTCCAACAAATTTGGGATGTTTTCAGCTACTATCTTTTTGAATATTTTACTATTCCTCTCTCCTCCTATTCTTTACTACTCCCATTTCTTATATGTTGATATATATAGTGGTAATCTACGTTTCTCTGAGATCTGTTAGTTTGTTTCTTCTCATTTTCTCTATTCTCTAAATGGCATAATCTATCCATCTATCTTCAAGGCCTTAGATATTTTCATCTGTCATTGCAAATCTACTATTCACTTAAGTAAATTCTAGGAAATTTTTCATTTGAGTCATTGTACTTTTCTACTCCAGAATATCCAATTTTTTCTGCTTTTAAAATTTCTCTTTATATTGACATTTTGTATTTGATGATATTGTCATGATTCCTCCTATTACCTCTTTGAGCATGGTTACTTTTAGTTCTTTTAACAAATTCAGAAATTCTATTTTGAAGCTTGTGTTTAAATGCAACATCTGGGCCTAATGAAAAGCAATTTACACTTCCTGCCTTTGTTGCTGTCACTTATTTTTGTTTCTTTACATACCTTATTGTTTTTTTTGAAACCACATATATTTAGATTAATGTTGTTGTTAGGTGCCATTGAGTTGGTGACCAACTCATAGTGACCCTATGTGCAAGAGATGAAACACTATTGTTGTTTTTCTTTGCTATTCATAGGGTTTTCAATGGTTGATTGTTTTTTGGGAGTAGGTTGCCTGGTCCTTCTCCCAAGCATATAGCTTGTGTTCCCAGGCCATCTCCCATCCAAGTACTAATCAGGTCTGACACTGCTTAGATTCCAAGATCTGACAGGATCTGACACCACAGTGGTATGAAATAGGCATTTAGCTTAATAGATTATACACTATAGAAAATCTAGGTATGGATTCCTCCTCCATAGACCTTTTGCAAATGATTATTCAAAAGCAACTACAGCAGTATATAGATGGGGAACTACCAGAAAATCAAGCCTGATTTAGAAGAGTTCATGGAACCAGAGACATCATTACTGATGTCAAAGAGATTATTGCTGAAAGCAGAGACTACCAGAAAGATGTCTACCTATGCTTATTGACTATGCAAAGGCATTTGACTATGTGAATCATAACAAATTATGGATGACATTGTGAAGAATGGGAATACCAGAGCACTTAATTGTACTCATGAGGAATCGGCACATGGACCAACAGACAGTCATTCTAACAGAACAAGGACACACTGCCTGGTTTAATGTCAGGAAAGGTATGTGTCAGAGCTGTATCCTTCCACCATACCTCTTTAATCTCTATACTGAGCAAATATTCCAAGAAGCTGGAATTTATGAAGAATATGGCATCCTGATTGGAGGAAGACTCATTAACAACCTGTGTTATGCAGATGACACAACATTGCTTACTGAAAGTGAAGAAGATTTGAAATACTTGCTGATGAATATTAAAGAACACAGACTTCAGTATGGATTGAGCATCAACATCAAGAAGACAAAAGTCCTTACAACTGGGTCAGTACAACCCATGATAAATGGAGAAAAGATTAAGACTATCCAAGATCTTGTTTTGTTTCAACAATCAACATCTGCAGAAGCAGCAGCCAAGAAATCAAAGGACCCATTGCTTTGGGAAAATTTTTTGCAAAAGATCTCTTTAAAGTTTTGAAAAATAAAGATATAACATTGAAGAGCAAGGTGTGCCTGACTCATACCATTGTATTTTCAGTCACATCATATGCTTGTGAAAGCTGGATTGTGAATAAGGGAGACAGTAGAAGAATTAATATTTTTGGATTCTGGCACTAGATATAAATATTAAATATACCATGGACTGCCAAAAGAATCAACAGATCCATCCTGAAGGAAGTGCAACCAGAATGCTCCTTGCAAGCAAGGAGGACTAGACTGCATCTTCCATATTTTGGACATGTTTGAAGGAGAGACCAATCTCTGGAGAAGTACATTATGTAGCAAGAAAAGGGAAGACCTTCAACTAGATGGATTGGCACAGTGTCTGCCACAATGGGCTTAAACATAAAAAAGATTGTGTGCCTTGCACAATATTGAATAGTGTTGTACATAGGGTCTCTGTGAGTCAGACCAAACCCCATGGTACTTAACAACAACAGCAAAGCTTGTTTTGGTTTTCTGGTTTTGCTTAGTGACTGGGGTGAACTATTTTGGTAAGGCCTTACATTTCCCTTACGATTCATGAAGCCTGTGATAGTACTCTCTAGTACTTCAACCCTGATGTGGAAGGCAGAATAATAATGTTCCAAAATGTTCGTATTCTAATCCCTAGAATGTGTGTATATATTATTTTACATGGTCACAGATCCAATTAAGATTGCTTATTATCTGGCCTTAAGAGCCAGTTGTGGTAATGTCAGTAATCCCAGCACTCAGAAGCCTAAGGCAGTAGGATCATGAGATTTAGGCCATTCTGGACTATGTGATGAGATCTTGTTAGATAAAAACAAGAACAAGAAACAAAGAAAACAAACAAAAGACAGAGATGATCCTAAATTATGTGAGTGGGCACAGTGTAATCATAATAGTCCTCATGATTGGAATACTGAGGTGAAAAGTACATCAAAGAGGTATAATGTGAGAGGAACTTCATCTGCTTTGCTGGATTTAAAGAGGGAAAAGGCATGACCCAAGAATGTGAGACACCCCAAAACACTAGCTGAGCAAGGAAAAGCCTTGTCCCTAGAGCCTCCAAGAGGAAATGTAACTTTGTTAACACTTTGGTTTTATTGTGACTCCTTCCTATTTTGTAATTCTGACCTTCAAAACTGTAAGATATTGATTTTTATTGTTGAATATAAAAATTGGCTAAAATTTTTATAGTAAACAACAGAATATGCTTGGGTATGAATGCAGTCACCCTGTGATGATAGCAATTTTAAAAAGTCTCTCTTTGATTGTCTCTTCCTACAATCTCTTTTAATTTATCTGCTTCTGTTGGTATCACCCACATGTTAGGCTTTACTAATTTACTGTTCAATTGTGGTTGACGATGCTCTGGGACATAAATTGTTCTACAATCTTACCCAATTAAATTTGAGTCCCTTTTCAAGGATAGTTTTAGACTAGTCTTAAAGGTTTGTTCTGACCCTAAGCGTGCTTTTCTTAGCCATTTCTTTCCCTGTTCTCTTAGGAAAGCTGTATGTATGTTATCTTGTTGCTGTCAGGGAGTTATTAACCTACTCTTAATTACTTACTGACAAAATATTCATTGTTCTTTGTTAATTTTATTTATTGATTGACGTTTACAGGCCTAGGGCTTTGAACCCAGGGAATCACACTTGTTAGGTAAGTAGTCAATCAGTAATTTGCACCACTATGTTGTTGTTGTTGTTGTTGTTAGGTGCTGTCGAGTCAGTATCTGACTCATAGCGACCCTCATAGGGTTTTCAATGACTGACTGTTTCGGGATTGCCTTGGGAGTGGATTGCCAGGCCCTTCTCCCATTTTTTTGCGGTGCTAGGAATTGAACTCGGGACCTCAGAGACTGCAGCGCAGGGCTCTACCAAGTGAGCTAAATCCCAGCCCCCTTGCACCACTATACTCTTTTTTATTTCTTATTTTCAGACAGGGTCTTGCTAGGTTGTACAGGCTGCCCCTGGCCTCAAACTGATTATCCTCTTGCTTGAACTTCCCAAGTGGCTGGGATTACAGTTATACACCACAACACTAGGCCCTAAAATATCCATTGCTTTTGAAGGTCCTGTTATGCTGAAACTTCTGTCTCTGTTCTTCCTCTGGGAAGAGCTTTGAAAGTCTATTATCTTATTGCTTTCCTCCATCTCTAGGAAAAATCTTAGAATCACTCTTCTAGAGCCGAGGGTGAAGACAGGGGCCCACTTCTCCTAGAGTGACACATACCTTTCCAGGGTATTTGATGCACTAGTCCCTGGTCTTCTTGACTTGCCATCCTGGCATGGGATAATTTTCTCTCAATGAGTTCAGGCAATGGTGGTGGGGCTCTAGGATTCTCATACTATAGCTGGTATATAGCCTCTGCTTTATAAGGGAGTTCTAGGTAGAGGAAGGGAATCCCTGACATTTGGACCTTTTCATGTGGGATTTAATCTACAGCTATACTACCCTAGAATTCCACCCTGTCTGACCTCAGAGGTTTATCAGCATTGGCCTGGTTAGTCCTTGGAGGGAGACTGCTTGGAAATACCAGGTGCTGCAGGATAGGGAAAAGGACCTGGCAGCCCACTCCTGACACAATCCTCCATTGAAAACTCTACATAGATTTGCTATGAGTTGGACTCAAGTTAATGGCACCTTACAGCAACAATAACAACATGTAGGTGAAGTGGATTTAAAAAGGTTGCAAGTCTGCTCCAACTGAGTAAATAGCATAGTTTTTGGCTGGGGGACAGCAGGACATGGAGGCCTATCTTCTTGGGCAGAATGGAGCTTCCATTATGCTGAGCAAGGGTTGGGGAGAAGGAAGAGATCATGGGCCAAGTGTCACAAATTCTTACACTTCTAACTGAAAAGAAAGATTTATTTCAATTTTCTCTAACACTTTTTCTCTTATTTTATGACCTTAGAACAATGTCCAGAGACTGAATAATTTTTATATATCTTTCACTGGGAAATATCTCATACTATTTTGGAAATGGTCTGATAAGTAGAATTTTATCTCAAATGCACTTCACAGTGAGCTCAGTGGTTCTGCAAAAGCATCCAGTATTTATTTTCCTAGTTCTTTTTTTTTTTTTTTCTGTACTAGGGGTTGAACCCAGGGCCTCGCGCTTGCATGCTCTGCAAGTGCTGGACCACTGAGCTGCATCCCAGGTCCATTTTTTTACTTTTTGAAATAAGGTCTCACTAAATTATACAGACTGCCTCTGGTCTCGAACTTGTGATCCTTCTGCCTCCGCCTCCTGAGATGCTGGGATTACAGATGTGTGCAACTGCACCCAGCCTATTTTCCTAGTTCTTGAATGCCTGTTACCATGGACATATTCAGTAATAGACAACATTTCTGCATTTATTTGCTTATCTGTAATGTAGATACTATTATGGGAGATGGTGCCAAGTGAATGAATTTTGGGACTATGTTTCCAAATATATGCATAATCTAAAAACAATAACATTTCTAAATCAGTTAGTAAAATATTAAAAAGCCACGGTCATATATATCTTCTCATATATCCATTTAACATGTATGTTTGGATTATTTAGTATATGTATAGATTTTATAGACCATTATAAACTTAACCAAATACTAGCTTTAATTGTAACCATTGTTCCAAGTATGATTTTCCTTTTTGTTTGTTTGTTTTCAGTACTGGGGGTTGAGCACAGGACCTCACAAGTTCTCTACCACTAAGCTGTACCCCTAGCCCTTTTTTCATTCTATATTTTGAGACAGCGTCTTGCTAAATTGCTCAGGCTGCCTCTAACCTTGAACTCACAATTCTCCTGCCTCAGCCTCCCAAGTAGCTGGGATTATAGTGTGTGTCACAGTGCCTGGCTCCAAGTATGACTTTATTGCTACAAATCATTACAGTCAAATATTCAACTCACCAATCTTGACAATGCTTTTTTTCTTTCAAATCAGATTTTTTTCACTGGCTAGAAATAGAAGTACAACTCACTGTTTTACTTTGAGGTCATGTTGTTCTCTGACTGTGGTCTAATTACTTACAGATTTTAGCAGTCACAAGATGTTTGGAACTATATACTCACAGCAAGGATTAATAAATGAACTAGGGCTGGTTGTGTGGCTTAATGATACAGTATGCACAAGACCCTGGATTTAATCTGCAGCACTAGAAGAAAGGAAAGAAGGGTGGGAGAGAGGGAGGAAGAGAAGGGAGAGAATATAGGAGGAAGGAAGAAAATAAGGGAGGGAGGGAAAGGAGAAAGAGAAAGAGAAAAAAGAGAGAAAGGAAGAAGACAGAAACCAATGAAAATTTAGGATATTGCCACTTAAGCGATTTAAGAATATGTTGAAAAATACCCTACAATACAAGAGACAATTATTCTGTTATATTCTGCTTCTGAGAGAGAAGCACGATGCTTGCTAAGCCTCTTTGATTTTGGAAATAACATATATCAAATTTAGGTTTCTTGTTATTGTTGCACTTTGCAAGTTTATGTTAGAATAGAAATAATATAGGATGGTTTTTTACTGAGTATTTATTATTGATTGGTTTGCTCTACACTATTGGTTTCTCTTCTACACTATCACCAGTTGAAAAACCTTAAAAGCAACATACCAGTTATTTTTCTGAAGTCCATGCAGAAATAGTTTTGAATGCAAATCATGGTCTCACTTCATATTAAAGGTGAAAATGAAGTAGTGACCATTTCTTTGTTTATCTTAGTTTCATTTGGGGCAAATATGATATTGGAAACAAGAAGCATTTTTTTACAGCAGCATTTCCATGTATGATTTTCAGAGTCCTCTGTCAATATGTTCCAGTGGCATTTGCAACCATTTTTTTTTCTTCCTTCATGAGTAGCCAACAATAGCACTCTCAGAAAAATGAACTTCCTTAGAGGAGGAGCACTTGATTGTTCTGGGTGTTATTTTGAGAGAATCATCCTAGAGGGTACTCACTGTGCTCAAGTACTTCCTGTTTTAAAAAGTAATGCATTTTCTACTCCCAAGCCCTAGTTGATACAATTGGAAGCATTTAAAAGACTGATCATTTTATGTAAGTTTAAGTTGCCAAGATTTATAAAAGATATATAAAATTATAAAGAAATAAAATAATTAAATTAACAAAATGAGTCGAGAGCACCATTTAAAAAATTCTTTTAAGTGTCATGAAGATAAAATTTTAACATCAGTTTCATAAAATTTTAAATGTTGGAAGTTAAATAAACATGAATTTTTAAAGGTCATTTTAACAGGAGTGGTTAAAGAATTATAACTGTCATACTTTTCACTGATCTTATACAATCTATTAGTTACTATAGAGGTTACCATGTTTTTGGTGATGAGCAGAATATTTAGGGTAACTGACTTTGTCTCCATGGAAGGAGAGACAAAAAACATTGCAAAATAAATATATATATATATTTGAATATTTTTAAGGTTACATCTATGGCAGACTATCCATCTATATTAGTTGTTCATGATAGATTTCTAAACAAGATCATTTTCAGAATATGCATATAAATGGATTTAAAAATACATACAATCATCATGAAACTTAGAAATGTCAAATTGAAAAGTTATTCTGATTGTGGAAATATTCTATTACAATTACCAAACATATTTAATGAAAGCAACAACATGCATCTTTTATTTGGAAAAATTATCCAATTAAAACAAAATTGTATTAGGAAAACATTTATGAAATGAATATCTCTATTAAAGTGTTTTGTATATGCATAGTTTACTATTTTTAGTGTTAGAATAAAGCAGGCTCTGGTATTGCTTAATAGAAAAAGTCTTAAGGTGAGCCAGCCAACAATAGGAAGAGAAGAGACAAAAGTGATGGAGGAGGATGTTCCAGACTCACTTATGCAAAGAACTTGAAATGGGAAGAGTTGGAAATCCCAGGGACTCAAAGGAAGCTATGGGAAAGAATAAGAATGACAAGATAATATTGGGATGAGCTGTGAGTGCTCAAGGATATGACAGTGTAAGAAGTTTAGAATTTCTTTTAAGTGTAATAAAAAGTTATCGCACAGTTTTATATATGAGAATAAAGTTGTATCCTTTGTGATTAAGTAGCTGTTTTTGAAGTAGAAATTCCTGACCTTGCTGATGGATTATAAATGAATTACTCATCTCTGTTTTATTATTATATTTGATTCTGGAAATTTATATTTAGGATTAGTAGAAATGAAGATTTATCTTGTTTTAAAAGTATTTGTTAAGCTCAAAAGTAGTAAGTTTTCTGTCTAAATCTTCAAAAATTTAAAAGGGCAGGAATGGGATAGTTATGAAAAAGGCTGATAGTGCTAGGGAAAATCTTTTTTTTAAGGTTTTTACATAAGAATATCTATCTATCATCTATCTATCATCTATGTATGTATGTATGTATGTATGTATGTATGTATCTATCTATCTATCTATATCTCCTTTCTGCATAAATTTCTTATTGTGGCATTGTGTAGGTATGCCCCATAAATTATTTATTGTAGCGTTAGTATTAAAATAGCATTATTTAATTTAATTTTATGTAAATGAGCTATAGAACATCAATTCAGAAATTTAATTGAAGCTACAACTAATATCAGTCTCTTGTTTCATTCTCATATTTTTATTGATATGTGAGTTTTATTGCCATGGCCAATGTTTTTTCCATAGAAAGTCTGATCTTTTAATACACCAACTTCATGACATTCTAGTTCAGTAGTTATTCTTTATTTTGCTACTGCAAATTTTCATTCATACGTACAATATATGTATATACACACATGCATGCGTCACTATTTTGATCAGATTTAACTCTTGATATTACGAAGGTAGTTTATAATATGCCAGCAGCCATAGCACTGTGGCTTCTGATCCCGTCAGATCTCGGAAGCTAAGCAGGGTAAGACCTGGTTAGTGCTTGGATGGGAGGCCTCCTGGGAACACCAGATGCTACAGGCTTGGGAGAAGGACCCAGCAACCTACTCCCAAAAATCAATCTGCCATTGAAAACCCTATGAATAGCAGAGAAGCACTGACAATAGCATTTCGCGTGTTGCACATAGGATCACTATGAGTCGGATACCAACTCGACAGCATCTAACAACAGTTTATATTATACAAGGATTGCCCCACATCCATAAAACTCAGAGGCTTAACACAGTAAATGTTTATTCCTTGCTCAACTATAGAAAGCTCCACTGCAATTTCAAAAAAACTATTATCCATAGTGGAACTAAGCAATTCAGGCAGAGGGGGATTATACCAACCTCTACCAGATCTATGTGAGAGGGAAGAGTAGGTAGAAGACTTGCTATGAATCTTCTATGTATCTGGACAAAAGTTAGTCTCATCTTTTCCACCCAAGGAGCCTGCTGGCAAGAACTGGACTTATATTTCCACCTAACTTGGACTTATTTTTGTACCTAACTTGCCCCAAACTGGAATCTTCCACCTGCCAGAAAGGAGAGTAGCATGGATATTAATAATGAACATCTACAGTGTCTATCACAATGTCCACATTTGTAAAGAATGAAGGAATTAAGAATAAAATCACTTAATTATTATTAGAATTTCAGTTCTAGTTATATAATTTCAATGACTAGCCATAACTTTGCCCATATATTTACCTATCAATTTGGTAAGTCATAATGTTGTTGTTGTTGTTAGGTGCTGTCGAGTCGGTATCCGACTCATAGCGACCCTCATAGGGTTTTCAATGACTGACTATTTTGGGATTGCCTTGGGAGTGGATTGCCAGGTCCTTCTCCCATTTTTTTGCAGTGCTAGGAATCGAACTCGGGACCTCAGAGGCTGCAGTGCAGTGCTCTACCAACTGAGCTAAATCTCAGCCCAAGTCATAATGTTAGATTTACTATAATAAATTTTGATTGTATTTTATTAATCATTAATGAACTTTAAAAGTTAGGAAAGAAAATCACACAATCACTCAAAATCAAAACCATATCAATGTTTTGATTATTAATTGAACACATCACTAGTGATAGAGTAAAAATATGTTATTCAAAGGGTTTATAGAAATATAATCAAGATTTTCTTTTCTTCCTTTTTTGTTTCTTGTTTCTACTTTTTAAATATAATACATTTAGGGCAGTTCTAAGCTCACAGCAAAATTAAGAAAAGTACTGAGAGGTCCTGTGTACCTCTTTGTCCCACACAGGCATAGCTTTTCCCACTATCAGCTTCCTCCACAGAAGTGGTACATTTGTTACAATCAATGAACCTGCATTAACAAATTATTATCACCCAATGTCCATGGTTTTTATAATACATTTATTTTACAATATGTGGGTTTTGACAAATGTATAATGACATATCTATCATCATGGTATCTTACAGGATAGTTTCAATGTCCTGAAAGTCCTCTGTGTTCTCCCTCTTCATGTTTCCCTCCTCCTAGACCTTGATAACCACAGATACTCTTAATGCTTGTATTTTTTTGCACTGCTGTGACAAAAATATCTAACAGAGACAATAAAGGAAGAAAGCATTTATTTTGGTACATGGCTTCAGAAGTTCAGGCCATGTTGGCAGGGAAGGCATGGCTGAGAAGGCAGCAGGAATATGAGATGGAGGAGAGTTCTTCACATCATGGCAAATAAGAGCAGAGAGAGAAACCACAACCAGGGGTCTGGGTAAAACCTTCAAAAGTCTGCCCCGGATGACTTATTTCTGCCTGCTAGATCCCACCTTCTGAATGCTCCACAGCTTCCCAAAACAGTACTAGGTGCTGGTAACCAAAGATTCAAACATGAGCCTTGGGAGACCATAATAATGTCTATCGATATATAGTAATATCCTTTCATTTCATATCCTCTTCCTCCTCCTCTTCCTCCTCTTCCCCTCCTCCTCCTCCTCTTCCTCCTCCTCTTTCTTCTTCTTCTTGTTCTAATAATAATAAAGCTTTATTGAGATTTTTAACCAGCTAAGACTTTTCCTACAGATACCTAATTTATAGATACTATTTGACAAATTGACTTTCTCTGTGTGTGTGTGTACGTGTGTGCATGCATATGTATTTATACACATATGTACTTGCTTATGCCTGCAGCTATAGCACTGTAGCATACGATCCCATCAGATCTCAGAAGCTAAGCAGGGTCAGGCTTGGTTAGTACTTGGATGGGAGACTGCCTGGAAACACCAGATACTGTAGGTATGGGAGAAGAGCCTGGCAACCCATTCCCGATAATCAATCTGCCATTGAAAATCCTTTGAATACCAGAGAAGCTATGACAATAGTGTTTTGCCTGTTATATATAGGGTTACTATGAGTCAGACATTGACTTGGTGGGACCTCACAATAACATACTTGCCTACACGTTTGAAGAAGATCCTCCAGTCCTAGTCATATCTTCATGATGCTGTAATAGACATCATCAGAAAACTCCAAACACCAAACACGGAGCTGAGTCACTCTCAATTTCCAGATGTGTTGCAATTGTCTGAGTTAATGTTTATTACTTTAAGTCACCAAATTTTGAGATAATTTGTTATATTCCAGTAGATAATTAACAACCCAGTGCCAACCTTCTCACTTTTTATCACCCAATGAATATCAGAGACTTCACTTCCCTAATGTGACCCAGGGAGAATTTATAGGTACTTAACTGTAAAAATCTGACATAGGACTTTTTCTTCAAACCTCATTCTTGAGAGCCTAGCTGGATGCTGAAATTGATCATATTCTATGCTTTATAATAATTTTTTTCAGTTAGTATTCAATCTTCAGTTACTAATGTTGTCCTTGTTAGGTGTCCTTGAATTGTGTCCAACTGATAGTGACCCTCATAGGGTTTTCAATGGCTGATTGTTTCAGGATTTTTTTTTTTTGAGGGAGGGAGTGGACAACCACATCCTCCTCCCATTTTTGTGGTGTTGGGAGTTGAACCCAGGTCCTCAGAAAGTGTGGAGCAGCACTCTATCAACTGAGCTAAATGCCAGCCCAGTTACTAATAGACTTTATTTTTCCATTCACAGCATGATAGTCTGAAAACTCTTCTCTGGCATGCTGGATTACTTTGTTTTTTCAAACTCATATCTTCCCTTTCCTAGATTCCCAAAATGCTTAAAGTATTTGATCCTAATTGAAGATAACGTGCCAACTCTCACACTAATCATTATTGCTCTGTTACTTTTGAAGCACTTATACATGCAGCTACAAAGATATTAAATTCTATATTTCCCTTTTTCAATCCCCAAGAGTCTTTGAATAAAGACTACACCTCACTGGATTTTGTATCCTCAGTGTCTAGTACAGGTTGCCAAGAACTTTTCTTTTCTTTTCCTGCCTTCCTGCCTTCCTGCCTTCCTTCCCTCCTTCCTTCCTTTCTCTCTCTCCCTCTCTCTCTCTCTCTCTCTCTCCCTCTCTCTCTCTCTCTCTCCCTCCACACACATTCATTCAGATGTATTTATTGATAATAATCTGATCGTCCCCAGGCTCCCAACAATTATATACAGTGGAGGAAAACAAGTGTTAAACATCTGACTAAACATTTTTTTAAATCATGAAAGTTTATAAAGATAATGGTCAAGGGACTCTGTGGGGGGGAAGGGAGTGAGGGAGAAGGAAAGAGGGAGACAGGGAGAGAGAGAGAATATGGATATGAGAAAGTAGAATAGTCTGACTGGTATATAAAGATCAACCTCCTAAATGTTCATCAAAATAACCTATTGATTAAGCCATGCCTTGCTGATTACCACATAAAGAGATACAACTACTTTGATAGATTCTTAGCAGCACCTCTGAAGAGGGAAGTTTATGACAAGATATTTTTGAGATCATCGATTTCAGATTTAAGGTAGAACTTCTGATGTGGGAGAATTGATTATCATGAGCAAAGTTCCTTATATAATATACTGGGTTGGTGGAAGCAAGTTTGAAAGTTTGAAATGAACTTCAAAGAGTAAACAGTTTATGGAACCCAGCTGAGTGAAGTATCAGTCTGATAAAGGAGCCCTTGATCCTGATCAGTGTGTGTTGAGTAAACCTATTTGCAGTTCTAGAAGTTTTTGCAACAAATACTAAAGATTTTTTAATTCTTGGGAAAAATTCACTTGGGACCAAAATCATGTTTATGTACTCAGTCTTCTTTTTTCATCTTTTTAACCAATATAATTTTAGTTTAGATTTAAATTTTCATTTTGAGTTAAGGTTAGTAAAGTAAAAGAATCAAATTCTATATAATACTCAGTAGAGAATGGTAAATTTACAGCCACACCACTCTGGCATCTGATCTTGTCAGATCTTGGAAGCTAAGCAGGGTCAGGTCTGGTTTGTTCTTGAAAGGGAAAGCGCTTGGGAATACCAGGTGCTGTAGGCTTGGGAAAAGGACCCAGCAGCCAACTCACAAAACAATTAGCCATTGAAAACCCTGTGAATAGAAGAGAACCACTGGCATAGTGCTTGGCATGGCACAGTGTTGAGGAATGTTTCATTCTGCTGTAGGTAGGGTCACTATGATTTGGACCTACTTGAGGGCACCTAACAATAACAACAGAAGATAGTAAGAAATATGTGTCTAGTGCACAAACACATCAATGCTGTGGTTTAGTGCTATAATGTTCCTGGTTACATTCCATAAATATGGCTCTAGCTTCTGGTTGAAGAATGGGTCAGCCAATTTAAAAGAAAATAGTGTACCATCTTGCCTTTGTTGTAGTTCTGTGCTAGGTTGAACATATCAGCTTTCTCAACCTTAAGAGTTTCATGTTATTTAAAATAAAAAGGGTTGCGTTTTGAAAAAGCCTACACTTCAACATAAACCCATAATATCAAGAGCTTCCAAAAACCAACCTTGAATTCTGAAAACAAAATAAAACATTTTATAAATAACAGGCACTATGAGTTTTTAAGAAGCATCTTTAAAGCCTTGCTATTTGAAACCAGCATGAAGTTACAATGTTCCTGCACTTTGCAATTGTATGTGGAATCTTTTCCCTGGAAATAAAAAGTGTCACCCAAAATGCATTCAGTCACAATTGCGCAGTACCTAATAGCTATAGGTACATGTTAACATTGGTTCCATTGGCTCTTTTGTCTTAGGAAAATATTTGTCTTTTTTTTTTTTGCGGTACTGGGGGTTGAACCCAGGGCCTCGTGCCCGCATGCTCTGCAAGTGCTGGACCACTGAGCTGCACCTCAGCCCATTTTTTTTACTTTTTGAGACAGGGTCTCGCTAAATTATGCAGACTGCCTCTGATCTCGAACTTGCGATCCTCCAGCCTCCGCCTCCCGAGCCGCTGGGATTACAGGTGTGCGCCACCACCCCCGGCATATTCTTCACTTTTTAAATAAGTGTAGTTCCCTTGTGTAGAAGAAATGATTTTTCTTTCTCATCATTCTGAATTTTTTCATGATTAATTTGAGCTAACAATGGAAAGAGAAAGGGGGGACAAATGGAAACTTTTTGTAATTATACAGGCAAAATAATATGAAAGACTGAACTAGTTTGGAAGAAGTGACAATGGAAAGAAACAAATGTGGCATATCAGACATGAGAGAAGGCAGAGTGTGTCTTTGATTCTATCATTATCACATTTTTCATATTTTATATGTTAATGAATCCAAGGGATATTATCAGTGAGCCTGGAATAATGCAGAAGTCATTATTCTATTTTTATTTAAATATTTTTACAAAGATAAAATCTACAAAATTTTCACACCTGCTAAAATTTTCATCTCTAAAACCACAACCAGCACTTATAAGCCCTAAAGACTAGCTTCGACTCTCTTACTCTTGCTTACCTTTGACTATAAATTGATAGACTGTGCTGCCACAGGGCTCCCTATCAATGTGATTGTTGCATGTTGGCAGCATGACCACTTGGTGCAGATATTGCTCAACTAAACACTGAAATTCTTATGCCACTGATATGAAAATTTACAGTTAGAATTTAAATGTTTTGAAAACCACTCTCCTCAGTATTAACTATCTTTATTATTTTATTTGCTATCATAGAGATTGGAATAGACAAGGTAGAGTGAACTGGAGGTCATGATTACTTAGTGAGATCCAAAACTGATGCTGTTTGTGCCTATGTCCATGACCAGGAATGGTAGCAATAACTCCAAATAGTAGTCAAGAGAGAGGGGTATTGAGTTATTGCCAGAGGCTGGTTGCCAGTCCAAATGTCCTAGTGTGTCACCACCTGGCATAAGAGTAAAAGTTGCCAACCCCTTAAGTTAGAGCATTAACATGTATCAGTAGGTTTTCTTTCTCTGATCACCAACAGATTGCTTCAAATACTGTATTTTATTAAAATATGGTGTTGAAATATTGTGCTATTGTGAGTAACTTGTTTATTGTCCTTGAAGTCAAGTTTAACCCTCATTCAGACAGTAGGTCAATGCTTTTGTAAAACATAGTGGAAGTATTGTTGCCCTTCTTATAATCATGGAAATACTAATTGCCAATTAGTATTTTTGTATGGCTTCATTAAAGCTAATTCGCAAAAAAGTCACCATTTTTTTCCAATAGCTTTTCCATTCTATTTATGAGATTAAATTAATTGGGTAATAATATATCTTTAGGTATATTTTTATGATGTTTTATGGGCTAGGACATTGTCAACATTATTAAAGAAAGCTGTTTGTTTATAATTTAAGGGGAGACTCAGTTGACAGTCTCAGCTTGAAATTTTGACAATTGTATTGAATTGTTGAAATAAAAAATCTTATTTTCTTATAAAAAGTAGACAAGAAATATCCTGAAATTATGACATTAAATGGATTCATCTCTAAGAAAGAAAAATGAACCCAAAAGGGAAATTATACTAAATAGAGCATAAGAAGTAAGACTCTTTTATGTGATTTTAAAAGATACTCTTTTATTTCCTTTTCTTATTAAGAAGTGATATTGGAATTTTGAAGTCAGTGAATATTGAGTATATTGAACTCATAATGCTTTGCCATTGACTAGTATTAATATCAATATTTTAGTGTTAAAATGAAAGTGACTATCCTCCTGTGCCTATTCATGCAGCATTTGAAATGATGTCATTGTAGACACAGTCAAAATTTATGAAGGAAGATGAAAAAGACAAGGACAAATGATGAAATGGACAAAAGAGAAAATGATTGATCTTTTTATAGCAATTCTTCCAAAAGCTCAAGGACTAAATATAGGGTAGATTCCTTTCATTCTTAAAATAAAGGTCTTTATGGATTTGTTAAAAAATTTTCTTGAATAAGTGAAAATAGTGTTGGCATTAGTGACAGGCCTACTTTGATAGATGAATTCTTAGTGTAAGTAACATCAGCAGATCAACAAGTAATAGAAAAATAGAATATATTACTATAAAAAGACTTTTAGCAACTGACTTGAAAAGACAACAATAATAAAAACTTGAATTTGCATGGCAGTTTTCAAGTTTCAAATATTTTCTCAAATAGCTAGAGAAAAGAATTATAGAGAAAAAACACATTATTCTGAAGCATAAAGGAAAAAGTTTAAATTAAATTCAGATAACTTGGAAATATATCAATTCATATAGTATGAACTAGAATGTTTACTAGAAAAATTCTTTCCCCCTAAATTATTCTTTCCAAAAATATCTAAGATGGAAAATTTTAATATTTACTTGTTTTGCCTTGGGTACCTTAATTATATGTTTAGTAGATACATACAAGTGAATAAATCTAAAATCACATTATTTAGAAACTGGTAAGAAGGTGGTATAATTTGAAAGTTTTTCGTTGCCCTTTTCTATTTTTTTCCTGATTCTATATATACACAATATTAATATATTAAACTATAAATTGAAAATTTTTAGAAAAATTATGAACATACCCATGTCAACTTTTTATTTAATAATGGGAGAATATGACATGTGATTGGGAGAAGGACCTGGCAACCCCCTCCCAAAAATCAATCTGCCATTGAAAACCCTATGAACAGCAGAGAAGCACTGACAATAGTGTTTCTTCTGTTGTACAGAGGGTCGCTATGAGTTGGATACCGACTCGACGGCACCTAACAACAACAACAACAATGACATGTGATATATGTGACTTAATGAATTAAAATCTGTTAGAATGTGATTACTTCATTAGATACGAAACTGTGAGAATATAGTAAGGCCACAATCTAGAAGCAATGAGAGTATCTATTTCACCTGACAGGAAGGTACTATGTTCAGTCTTCATTGAGGAAAAGTCTGTAAATTAGCATATAAGGTTATAATCATGCTAAGACAGTCTAGATATCTTTGAGTTTCCTTTCATTGTATAATGTTTAAGAAAGATGTCTTTGCTGGGTGCACATGCCTGTAATCCCAGTGACTCCAGAGGCTGAGGTAGGAGGATCACAACAGGGCAGAGGCAGCCTGCACAATTTAGCAAGACCCTATCTCAAATTAAGAAATAAAAAAGAAGCTGAGGCTGTAGCTCCGTAGTAGAACACTTGCCTTGTATGCAGGATGCCTTGGGTTCAACTCCCCAGGTTTGAAAAAAAAAAACTCTGTACTTTAAATTTCAATTTTTCTGTACCTATCATTTGTAATCTTCAAATATTATTCTTGATTACAAAAGGGTTTTTGGATTTGGATTTGTGGATTTTGTCTGATTATTTATACACAAAATACAAGTATTAATTAACCCAACAAGGTTTCTTTGGTTTTCTCTATAAATCCACAGGCTTTCAGTATAAAGTGAGCACAAATGCCAGAGAACTAATTTTTGTATGGGAATATTGATACTAAATCTCACATTACATTTGGAAAATCCTATCTTAATTATCTCTTCTATCCAGAAGCTAAGAAACCAGTCTCTGGAAATGTCCTTCATCATATTTTACCTGCAGTACTCATAAATTTGGGCAAATTAATCTTTTAAAAATTCTTCCAAAGTCCCTAAGCTGCCAGGAAGAAACCCTTCAATGCTTGTGAAAATGGGCCCCTGAAAACTAGATGTTAAAACAGAGCAATTTGAGCCAACATAGTGACATTTCCATCTACCACATGACAAAGCATTCACAAAATCACTAATATAGACTCAAAGCACCAGCTCTACATACAAAATTTACCCTTATTTTTAATAATAGGCTTGGCATGCCTAGTTAAATGAGACTTATTCTCAAATGTAGTATTTCAGATATGGCCTTGGTTACACAATTGATTTTTCCAATTATATACCAGCAGACATGTTTTTATTGAAATGATGTGAATAACCTTATTGCCCTAAAATGTAAGGAGGTTGAGAGAAGTTGTTTGTTTTTGAATTCTGAGTAGAAGTTAGAGGAGGAAGGGAAGGTCAACAGTAGTCAGATACTATTAAAAATGTCATTTCAATTTTAAAAACATAATCTAAACTGAAGGTTAGCTATAGCAACTTCAGATATTTATAAAAATAGATCATTAAAATATCAACAGTACTTCAAACAAATAACTGCACTTAAATTCCACTCAGTTGCTTAATCCTGCCTAATTAATTCTTTTTTTGCTGGATTGTGGATCATCTGTGTGTTTTTATGAAGTACATCTGCTTCTGGACTATAAAGATGTCTACATATAATGGCTTAGTCAATTGGAGCAGTCTGAAAGTTGCCTAAGTGATGTCCGCTTGGAGGCCTTTGCTCAACAGTCTATTGTTTAAATTATTAACAATTCAACATACCTGATACAGTCTCTTCTGTGATGCACTGTGATTGTCCTTTTATTGTTGAGTATGTAAATTCTAGCCTTCAGTTTATATGAAACTCAGGTAACCATCAGAAGGAAGCAAAAAACTTGTTTGAGAATGATTCTAAATGACAATGGTCAATTTATTATAGTCACCAGTAATATCAGAAAAAAATAAAATTCTTTATTAGGGTAAATGATACAGTGATTTCTTAGAATTCAATCAATGTTTCCCTTGAGAGATAAAACGATTATAGAACGCAAAGCCATTTACAAATCTAAGTGTTCAGAGCCAGCACAGTGGCCCACACCTGTAATCCCAGCAACTCAGGAAGCGGAGGCATGAGGATCACAAGTTTGAAAGCAGAGGCAGTCTGCGTAACTTAGTGAGACCCTGTCTCAAAAAAAAAAAAAGTAAAAAAATGGGCTGGGGGGTGCAGCTCAGTGGTATAGCACTTGCAAAGCATGCAAGTGTAAGGCCCTGGATTCAATCCCCAGTACAAAAAAAAAAACCTACACACTCACACAAACAAATCTAAGTATTCATATAAAGTGTATAATTATTGAAATATTATTATTGTTGTTAGGTGCCATTGAGTCATGTCTGACTCATAGCCTCCTAGGATTTTCAATGGCTGATTGTTTCAAGATTGTTTGGGGAATGGACTGTCACATACTTCTCCCATTTTTGCAGTGCTGGGGATTGAACCCAGGTTTTCAGGAATTACTGAGCAGGTCTCTACCAACTGAGCCAAACCCCAGTCCACTGAAATATTATTGTTTATATTATTTAAGGTCTACAAAATAACTTATTGGATTTGTCTAAGGATCCCTTTTGATTTGACAATTCCTAAGCAAGTTTTGGGGGCTGAGATTTAGCTCAGTTGGTAGAGTGATGCTCTTCAGTCTCTGTGGTCCCTGGTTTGATTCCCAGCACCACAAAAATGGAAGAAGGACATGGCAGTCCACCCCCAAGGCAATCCCGAAACAATCAGCCATTGAAAACCCCATGAGGGTCGTTATACAATTCCACACCACCTAACAACAAGAAGCAAGTCTTACAATTGTGTTGAACAAATTTTAAAAGATGGGGCAAAACAAACCTGGTGTCTCTTTCCATAAAATGAAAGAACAGATCTATGTGATTTTCCAGGAACTTCCTAAGAAACATAAAATACAGTGCTTTTTGTTTGTTTGTTTGTTTGTTTTTGCGGTACTGGGGTTTGAACTCAGGGCCTCACGCTTGGACGCTTTGCAAGTGCTGTACCACTAAGTTGCACCTTCAGCCTTTTTTTTTTTTTTTTTTACTTTTTGAGACAGGGTCTTTCTAGTTAAGCAGACTGCCTCTGGTCTTGAACTTGTGATCCTCCTGCCTCTGCCTCCAAAGTCACCAGGATTACAAGCGTGCACAATAGCTCCTGGCTCCATAAAATATAGTTTTAACTTTCAGAAATATTCTTCATAATTTTCACTTATTCTAAATGGAGGTCACAGTATAACTAGATTATCACAAAGAAACTAGAGTAAGATTGAATCTTGGATGCTTTGGCACTGCAATTTCAAGAAAACTTAGTTCTTAATTATGTGAAGAAACTTTGTTCCATTTTTGATAATGAAGGGCATGATAAAGTCATCCCAAGAAGATAAAATTATTTTGATGGGCCATGGATTCTCTGCTATCTGAGCAGATTGCACAGGAGGTTAAAAAATATTGTTTGTCATTTTAACAGTGAGAAAGCCAAATTCCAGTTGGGCATGAATATTTGGCAGATAATGCTTCATAGCATTTTTAAAATAAGCACATCAAACTGAGCCAACTCTGGCAAAAATATTTACACAACCCTTTGTGTCTTTATAGATCCAGTATTTTCCAACTACACAATCCAAGGCAAGTAAAGCCCTACTTTCTGTAAACATTGCAAACATTTGTATGACCACTCACATCTTTTTTTCCAATACCCTCTTTCATATTATGGTACAAAAAACTGTAAGGCTACTTTCTTCATTCATTAATTTAAAAATACAAATTTTATTCTTTGCAAATTTATACTGCTCTATCACTATTTCCCCTGTATTATCTTAACAGTTTATATTAACTTTAACTTTAGCCAAAAGAAACAATTCAAATTAAGTACAATCCAAATTAAGAGAAAAACTTGTTTGTGGCCCACTAAGATACATCTGTCATTTGGGAGCATTTTTAGCAGTCTTTTAAAATTCATAAATATGAAGTATGATCAAAAATGTGGTGAATGTATAAATAAAAAAATTATTCCAGTAAAATACACATTACACCAGTTCCACTACAAATTAACCCTTATTTTTAATAATGAGCTTGCCATGACTAATTAAATGAGACTCATTCTCAAATGTAATACTTCAGGTATGGCCTCGGCTACACAGTCAATTTTTCCAATTACATACTGGTAAACAAGAAGATACATTTTTATTGAAGTGATATGAATAACTCTATTGCCCTAAAATGTAAGGAGACTGAGAGAAGTTGTTTGCTTTTGAATTATGGGTAAGGGTAAGAAGGACAGGAAAGATCAACAAAGCTGTCATGGCTGCCTTGATGTCCTGATGTATTCAAAACGTTTACTTTTCATGGTCATTTTGACTTTGGAGAAGAGCCAGAAGTCACACAGTGCTAGATCTGTTGAATTACATGGATAAGGAAACTCCATAATGGGTTCATTTGACAGGAATCACCCTACTATAAGCAATGTGTGGCATGGAGCATTGTTGTGATGGAGGATGGAACTAAAGACACACAAAAAAAGTGTGTCTCCGGAACTGCTTCAGAAAGGGCCAGTAACAATGGGATAAGTGTGCTAGAAGACAAGGGGCATATTCTGAGAGGGATTAATGGCAAAGTGTCTGTTACTATAAATTTTTTAATTTGAACATGTACCATAGTTTTTGATCACATCTTATACATAGAACACAATTTTCTACTACTGCATACATTTCTTGTATAGCTTTTAAAAATGGCAAGATGGATAATTTTGTTAACATAACCTAAAGATATAATTCCCTCACTTCCCATGGTGACAGGGATCAAACCTATAGACTCATGCATTCTACCACTGAGCTACATCCCCAATCCAGAATAGACTACTGAAAATATGTAAAAATAAAAACCCATATGTACAATTGTAAAATGATCTATGGTAATCAATATTTTAGTATTAAATATTATGAGAAATTAAAAAGACATCCAAATGATGTTATTAACTTCATTTAATATTTAGTCAAGTTTTGTTGTTGTTAGGTGCCTTCAAGTCAGGTCTGACTCACAGTGACCCTCATAGTGTTTTCAATGACTGATTGTTTCAGGATTGCTTTGGGAGTGGATTGCCATGTCCTTCTCCCATTTTTGAGGTGGTGGGGATTGAACCCAGGTCCTCAGAGAGTGCAGAGCAGCACTCTACCAATAAAGGCCAGCCCACTCAAGTTTTGGATTACCTAAAATCTTAGAAATAATGTTGGAGCTAAAATACCACAAATATACTTACTATTATATTTATCAGAATATTTGTTCCAATGTGGAGAATACTATGTATAACTTTACAAATTCTTAAATATTATGTAAATGAAGACTATCACCTTTTTTAAAGAAAACCTACATAAGACATTTGAGAAATTCATTCTAAGTAGAACAGTATGACAAAAGAACTTATAAAAATAAAAAATTGTACTTTTATGCTATATCCAAAATGGTGAAATAGAGAAGACATAAAGCAGCTGTATTTTAATTTTCTTAAACCAAACATATTGAACCATTGTAATTTGTCCAAAGACCCATTTTAATTAAGCAAATCTGAATTTATTAAGAGTTTCTGAGAAAGCAGTTTCTGTAAGAAGGATTTTATGTATTAGTCAAATACTTTATTACATTAAAAACTCTGATTCCTTAGTTTCTGTGAATTTTGGAAATATTCTCTATAAATCCATTTGAAAAGAACTCATTTAACTTAAATGATGTAATAATCCAATTTATTAATATACTCTAGAGATAGCAAATTACTTCATATTCACCTGAAGAAAAATAAGAGCTTTTTACTTCAATGACAGATATAGATACAATGAAAGAGCTTATAGCTTCTGAACTGCAACTTCAGCCACACATTACAGATAAACCCAGTGAAAACCTCAAAGAATGTCTCTCCTTGCCAACAGGAACAAAATATTTAATTTATTTGAACTCATGAATATATAAATAAGCAAAGACACACACAGAAAAATAAATGCAAAACAGTTTTCTGTCATTTGTCATGTGATTTGACAGATCTGATCTCCATTATTCACCTAATAAGGTCACCAGGTAACTAATCATAATACTCAATTTCTACTAATTTATCAGCAATAGAAAATAAATATACAGTTTTCATGAAGTAGAAACAAAAGCAGAAATATAATTATCAGTTAAAAAATAAAAACAAAAACTTTGAGATACCAGAATCAGTAGAATTGAGGATTCCTCCACCTGTGCCCAAGTTTAAATGGCCCTCCCGCACATTCCCTCCTGGAGCAAAGCAGTCTACTTGGCCCCATCAAGTGGCATGCTTGCCTTTTTCTTGTGGATGACCTACTAAAAATTTTAAAGCCTTTCAGAAGGTTCAAAAATTTGACGACAAAATAAATGTAAAAGGAAGGTTTCAAATATTTTTGTTTAACTCATATTAACGTGGGAACCTAAAGATATTAAAACTTCTCCAAAAAGCACTTAAAAAGCAAGAAAGGAAGTGAGATAAAAAGAAAAAGGGAAGACTTTGAGGGAGGGGTAGGGTCATTGTAATACTTAATGATCAATTTTGTAGGATAAATCAGGTATTGTTGTTAGGTGCCAGTGAGTGGAGTCCAACTCATAGTGACTCTATGTAGAAGAGAATGAAACACTCCCTGATACTGTGCCATGCCCAGCACTCTGTCAGTGCCTCTCTGCTATTCATAGTATTTTCAATGGCTAATTGTTTCAGGATGGCTTTGGGAGTGGATTGCCACATCCTTCCCCATTTTTGTGGTGCTGGGGATCGAACCCAGGGCTCAGAGAGCTCAGAGCAGTACTCTACCAATTGACCTAAACCCCAGCCCAAATGAAGTATGAACATCATATATTCTTCTTATTCATTTGCTTTCCAGTGGTCAATCAGCATAAAACAGCTGACTGGCATGCCTTGCTCTCTATTGCCAATGCTCTGGGGACTAGACATCCCTAACATGAAGTATATGCAATCATACAGGACATGTTCATTTCATCAATCAATCCCTGGAAACAAGTATTGCTTGTTATGATGAGACAACCAGTACACAACAGCTTAAAAATTGTTCTTTTCTGTGAGTTTAAATATACTTACAAGACTCAAAAAGGAATTAAGAACAAAGCTCTTTGGGGACTATTTAACTGAAATCCACAGGAGCACCCAGTTAGCTGAAGCATAGTTTATGTGCTAATTAATTTGAGTGGAAGATCTTGGTGTTGAGAGTCAAAGAAGGCACCTGGCCAAGCATGAAATGGATAGGGGTCAAGAAAATGCAGAATTACGAGAGCTGGATGAAACTTTAGAGAACATCTTTTCTGACTTCTCATTCACAGTTGAGAAATTTGTAGTGAGGTGGATTCAATGACTTTCCCAAAGTTACATCCTGAAAGCATAAAATTAATCACAAGTAATAATCTGGCCAACTCTACCTTTTTATTTTTTCCAGGCAATTATATCCAATTGATGTCACCATTTAAGGAGCAATGGGCAAGGAGTAGATGGGAAAAAATCATCCTTTCTGACAGAATTCTCTGTTACATTTCAGGATCAGGCAATGAAAAGGGCTAAACCTGAAATAAGGACCTATTTTTATGGAAGCATTCAATACAGGCCAATTCAGCAGCCAAAGAAGGGATAGCAGGTCCACTGCTTAGTTTAGGAGCCCAAAATGACCATGTTGAATCAGTCAGAACAGGAAGTAGAAATAAGATTCATTATATGGTAAACCATTTATTTGCCAGCAGTTGTATTACCATGGTGCCCAATCCCATTCGATGATTTAGGAAGCTAAGCGGGTTTGGGCCTGGTTAGTACTTGGATGAGAGACCACTTGGGAATACCAGGTGATGTAGGCTTAAGAGAAGGACCCAGAAACCCACTCCCAAAAAACAATCAGCTATTGAAAACCCTATGAATAGTAGAGAAGCACTAACAATATTGGTTTGCCTGTTGTACATAAGGGTCACTATAAGTCAGACACCAACTTGACAGCACCTAACAACAACAACAACAACAACAACAACAACAACAACAACAACAAACCATTCATTTATAATCTGAGTTACCAATAAAAATATTATGAATACAATTGGATTGATTTTGAGGCAATGTGTTAAAACATGCTCTTTATCTACTTAATTTTATATCTAATTCCCAATAACTTCATGAGTTAGATATTATGATCACTGTTATTTTATAGGTGAAAAATCTTGGGTTTAGAGATGAAAAAGTATTAAATCGAATTATTTTGACCTGTAATTTGATCTAATAGTTCCCTAGACATGTGAACAAAGGCCATCTCTACCCCAGAGCTACAGAATAATGGGAAATACTCACCACCTTACTGCTTCAGAAGGATTCTGAAGGAGTGGAAAGGACCAATTACCAGGGACACAATGCCCAGGATTTATTTTTTTCTTGTTATTGGCTACATGTATACTTATTTGGTACATGTGTAGTTGTTCTACATGTGCAGGTATTCTCAGAACAACAGGGATCTGAAAAATAAAGTTCCTTTTAAAAAGAAGCTCTGTTGCATGAGGCATATAACTGTTCAATTTTTCATTCATGCAAACTCTTATATTGCTCTCATCAGTTTCATGATTGATCTCACTGGATAATTACTGAATGTATTGTTTTCTTTAAAATTCATATTATATGAAAGCTAATTAGGTATCAGTAACACATATAAATTGAGTTTCTGAATGATTGGGTTCTCAACTGTGAATGAGAAGTCAGAAAAGACGTTCTCTAAAGTTTCCATCCAGCTCTTGTAGTCTAATTCTGCATTTTCTTGACCCCTATCCATTTCATGCTTGGCCAAGTGCCTTCTCTGACTCTCAACACCAAGATCTTCCACTCAAATTAATTAGCACATAATATCTTGGCGTATAACTCCAATAGGAATATTACTGTCAGATGTAGGTACCTGAATTGCAGGCTTAAATGTAAAATGGAAAGATACATAGGCCACTCTGGCCGATTCATCATATAGCCAGTGGTTTCAATTAGCATCAATTTTGTTGAGTCACTTAGAACTCTTCATATGATTAACTTAGAAAGGGAAGTTTTCTGTTGTTTATAAGCAGATAAGGAAATTTGCTAATATGAACTGCTAACCTCTCTTAACCATCCACAACAGTTTCTGTCTTTTTGCCTCTCTTGGAAATAGAAATTCCATGTAGAATTTGAAGTTCAGTTCTAGAGTAACAGATATCTAAACTGTTGCCTTTGTCTTTTGTAGGTGGCCACTGAAGAGCAGGGTAAACCCACATTTTTACTGTTTAACTGACTATTTTAGATCAAGTGAGACCATTATTTTTAGGTCTGAAGAACAAGAGAAGAGTGCATCAACTTTTTGCTAAATCCCATTCAGTCACCCAGCAAACCTCACATCCACATCTAAAAGATTCATTAAAAAGCCTATATATTTTTAATGGGCAATAATTAGCACTCTGTCTTCCTTTAGCCATTTGTTAGCAAAGTTTCCCTGAGCATTTATCTTATGAAAGCCACTGTAAAAAAGGGTGCCAGTTTTCTTTGGAGTTGCCAGACAAGTTCTGTTACCCTTAAAATAGCTTCACTGACAGATTAACTTGTGGGTGTCTGTTCTGATAAGGGATGTTTGCCCATTAGGATTCAATCATACTTGCTTATGTCTGATTGAATTTTCTTGTTATACTCTTCTCTCAGAGGAAAGTTTAACTTTCGCCATATAAATGAGAAGCCTTTGAAGAACATCAGAAGTCTTGGATAATTTTTCAGATCTAGGTAGGTACTTAAAATATTACCATCATTATTTTTAAGAAAAATATGATAAAAAGAAATCAGAATTATAGCTCTTCTGGTAATGAACAATGTATACCTATGTATATATTTATTAAAATAACATTTCTTAAATTTGGTTGGAATATCTTCATGTACAGATTGGCTGTGATAAGCATACTGAATGTGGAAAATATGTCTATTAGTCTGCATATTTATTGATTATATTAGTTTTATGTTGCTACTGTGAAAAAATTACCAAGAAATCAAAGAGTTAAAATAATACAGTTTAGCATTACAGTTTAGGAACTCAAAGTCTTAAAAGGACTCAGCAGGACAACATTCCTTCCAAGGCTTTAGGGTACAATTTGTTTCCTTGCTATGTCAGGCTTCCAGAGGCTGCCTGCTTTCCTTGGCTCTTGGGTCCTTCCCCTATCATCAAAAGCCAACAGAGCAACATTTCCAAATCTTGCTTTGTTTTCCCCTTCTACTCATAAGTACTCTTATGATTATATCATGTATAACTACATAATTCAGGGTAATCATCTCATCTCATAATCCTTTAATTTGTTCTTATTTGTAAAAGTCTATTTTCCAGGTAAAGTAACATGTCATCAGATTTGGGGGTTTAGAATATTAGGTATCTTTGAAGGTTATTTTTCTCCATAGACCAGACTTTTACCTATTGCATCTCAACAGCCTCTACTAATGTTCAATTGTTTTTTAGTTCTATGTCAATACATCATTTAAAAACAAAATACTGATACATAGATGTAAAAAATAGACATACTAATGGCTTATCATATAATGTTTCAATGCATGTACATACATTGCATAATGTTTAAATCAGGTTAAGCATATTTGTCTCCTCAATGACATCTATTTTAGGGTGAAAACATTCAAAATCATTTCCTCTAGTTTTTTGAAATGTACAGTACATTATTGTTACCTTTAGTCACCATATTATGCAATAGAACACCAGGTCTTCCTGCTCCTAACTGTAATTTAGTACTCATTTATCAACCTTTTTCCATTCCTTCACACCTTTCCCAGTCTCTAGGAAGAACCAATCTATTCTTAACTTCCACAAGGTCAACATTTTTTAGATTCCACATATGAGTGAGATCATGCCATATTTGTCATCTGTTCCTGGATTATTTCACTTACCATAATAATCTGCAGTTCCATACATGTTGTTGCAAATGACAGGATTTCATTCTCTTTAATGGCTGAATAATATTCCATTATATATTTCCCATATTTTCTTTATCCATTTGTTAGTTGATAGACACTTAAGTTGTCTCCATTTCTTAGCTGCGGTGAATTGTGTTGCAATGAAGACTGAAGTGCAGAAGTCTCTTTGATAAAATGATTTTATTTACTTTGGATAAAAATCTAGCAGAGGAATTCCTGGAATATATGGTGGTTGTTGTTAGGTGACATGGAGTCAATGTCCAACTCATAGCAACATGTACAACAAATGAAACACTATTGCCAGTGCTTCCCTGCTATTCATAGGGTTTTCAATGGCTGCTTGTTTTGGGGAGTGAGTTGGCAAGTCCTTCTCCCAAGCCTACAGCACCTGGTGTTCCCAGTGAGTCTCCCATTCAAATACTAACCAGACCCGACACTGCTTAGCTTCCGAGATCTGATGGGATCAGACAACACAGTGGTACAGCTGCAGGTGGAGTATATGGTAGTTCAATTTTTTAATTTTTCGACGAAACTTTGTACTATTTCCACAATGGCCAAACAAACTTACTTTTACCAACAGTGTGCATAGGTTCACTTTTCTCTACATCACTTGTTATTTTTAGTCTTTTTGATATTATTCATCCCTTATTAGTTGAGGTGATATCACATTATGGTTTTGATATGCATTTCCTGATGCTTATTTTCATGTACTTATTGGTCATTCATATGACTTTTTAGATACATTTATTTGGATCTATTGCCCATTTCCATTTTTTAGTAGAGGGTTTGGGGTTTTTTGGCTATAGAGTTTCTGGATATCAACCCATGTCAGATGTATAGTTTGGAAATATTGCCCCCCATCCTATACATTGTTCTTTTCTCTTGTTTGTTTCTTTTGCAGTGCAGAGACTTTTTATTCTTTTATTTGTTTCTGGTTTTGTTCTTATTTATTGCAGTGCTAGGGATAAAACCAAGGATATCATACATGATAGGCAAGTGCATTATTACTGAACTATACCCCCAGCTCCAAGCTTTTTAGCTTGATGTGATTGTATTTGCCAACCTTTCATTTCCTATGTTTTTAGGGTCTTATCAAAACAACAACAACAACAACAAAAACAACTTTGTCCATTCCAATATCCTGAAGCATTTTTCTTATTTTTTTCTAGTCGTTTCATAGTTGCAGATCTTAAGTGTAAGTCTGTAATCTATTTTGAGTTGATTTTTTTTAACTTGTGAGAGATAGGGTTCTAGTTTCATTTTTTCTGCATGTGGATATCAATTTTTTTCAAGCACCATTTTTTGAAGAAACTGTCCTTTCTGCAATCCACTTTCTTAATACCTTTGTTGAACATCAGATAGCTGTAAATGTTAGGGTTTACTTCTAGGCTCTCTGTTCTGCTCCATTGATCTATGTGTCTATTTTATCCCAATTCCATACGGTTTTGATTACTACAGTTTTATAGTATGCTTTGGTGTCAGGTAGGGTAATGTTTCCTGTTTTGTGCTTTTTTTCCCAAAATAGCTTTTGGTTTGGGGATATGCGGTATTTTGGTATGTGGTTCCCTATAAAATCCCAGAATTGAATTTCCTAGTTATATGAAGACTGTCATTGGTATTGTGGTGGGGATTACACTGGATCTAAATTGCTTTGGGTATGGATATTTTAACAATATTAATCCTTCCAATCCATGAACACATGGTGTCTTTTTACCTTTTTGTGCCCTCTTCAATTTCTTTCATCAGTGTTTTATAATTTTCATTGTTGAGCTCATTTCATCTATTGTGCTAAATGCATTTCTATGTACTTTATTAGTTTGTATAGCTACTGCAAGCGGAATTATTTTCTTGATTTCTATTTCCAATAATTTGTTATTGGCAGATACTGATACCCTAGGTTCTTTTATGGTGATTTTATATTCTTCAGTTTTTATTAATTCATTTATTTTTTCTTTTTGGTAGAGTTTTGGGGATGTTCTATACATAAGGTAATGGCATGTGAAAACAGTGACTATTTGACTTCTTTACTAATTTGGATGCACTTTCTTTCTTTCTTTCTTTCTTTCTTTTGCTTGATTGGTCTACCTAGAACTTCCAGAACTATGTTGAATAAAAGTGGATGAAGCTAGCATACTTGTCTTATTCAAAATCATAGAGAGAAAGCTTTCAGTTTTTCCCCAGTTGGTATAATGTTAGCTCTTGGCTTATTGTGCCTGCAGCTGTAGCCCTGTGGTATCCGATCCCGTCAGATCTCGGAAGCTAAGCAGGGTCGGGCCTGGTTAGTACCTGGATGGGAGACCGCCTGGGAACACCAGAAGCTGTAGGCTTGGGAGAAGGACCTAGCAACCCCCTCCCAAAAATCAATCTGCCATTGAAAACCCTATGAACAGCAGGGAAGCACTGACAATAGTGTTTCTGCTGTTGTACAGAGGGTCGCTATGAGTCGGATACCGACTCGACGGCACCTAACAACAACAACAACAACATATCACCTTTCTTATTGACAATTACTGGTAGGAAATTTTGTCATGTCTAGAGAAAATATGAAAATTATTTAAACATCAAGGAAACCTCAGAAAGAAAAGAATAAAGAATGTAAAGGAGAATTGCTTTGATAAGCAAATATTTGGGAACATAAACATAAAGTAATACATTTTTATTGTGATGCTTTAATACCTATTTTAAAATTTTTATTCTATTTGTTTTCTATGTTTCTAGTTGCTTTCTATAACAACTTACTTAAAAACTTAGAACACCACATATTTGTTATCTAAGAGTTTTCATGGGTCTGGAACAAGGTAGCATGGTCTTCTGCTTGGGGTTTTACAAGGCTGCAATCAAGGAAACAGCTGGACTGTGGTCTCATCTGGTAACTTCACTGGGAAAGAACTCTTTCTATACTCATTAAGAATATTGTCAAATATATTTCATGTGATGTATGACTGAAGGCCACCAGCCCTTATAAGCTGTTTGTTATAAGCTGACTTCAGATCTTAAAGTTCTGTCTACTTCTCAAACATATGTGGCGTATACACAACTCACAAAAATATTTGTTTCTTCAAACCTAGCAGAAGAATTTCTCTCATCTCAGTCTTTTAAGAATAGTCTTATAATAAAAACATGCTCATGACATCTCATCTTGTTTCCTAGTATAATATAATGTGATCAGTGTATCCCAGTAATGAGATTCTAGCATCTTTGCCATTTTTTTATTAGAAATAAGATGAACTGTGTCAATTACTCAAGGAGAGGAGACACTGCTTTTTAAATAATATAACAGGTATTTTAAAGAAATTTTATAGCTTATATCATAAAATGGAGATTAGAAGGACATGCAGAGAAAATATTTGACTATACCAAGGACTAATTTATATGCTATTAAAATTTATAAGTGATTTAATTATTGACAGTCCCCATCAATCTTGGATGAATGCACACCTGATTCTCACTTCTGTTATTCTTTTGTTATCAATTCAGTCATTTGTTCAAAATTACATGCTATCAGATATTAAGATAAAAACCTGAGTATAGTAAGGTTCACTGCTCTCAAAAGTTCACTGTCTACTGAAATGTACAAGTATACTGTTTACTGAAATGTTCAAATATACAAGGCCATAATTATAATGTAGTATAATATATCTTATAATGGAGGCATTTGGTGCTGTCCCAATGGAAGGAATTGTTAAAAAAAACTCTTAGTATTAGGGAAAACCTCACTAGAAAATTTAATTTGGGGCTGTATTTTTAAGGAAAAAAAATGCATTCCATGAAGATTGAGAGAAAGTGATGAATCTTTCATTCAACCAAAGCAAATAAGGCACCAAAAGTATGGGAACAAGTCATAGATTGAGATCCCTATGAAAAAGAGACTGAAGTAAGGACTTTTGAAGTGTTATGCTATTTAGGAGGTGCTTCCAGGATAGAATAGCAAGATATTGAAAGAATATGATTATAAAAAGACATTGGTGAAATAACCGCTGTGAAAAATAGGCATTTGTTTCTTCAAAGACATTCCTAGAAAGAAGTAAGAATGCCTTTTAAAATGGTTTACACAAAAGACTAAAACTCAGAGAATTATCTTCTGTCTCTTTATCCCCAAGGATGGAGAGTTGCTTCAATGCTTGCTAGTCTCTACTTTTGGCTGTGTTTATGTATAACCTTTGATAGTACTCAAAGCACCTACAAGTGTCCTAGAGTGAAGCAGAAAAATAAGTCATTCATACAATTGGAAGAGTGCCAAGGGATATGAAATGGGGCACCAAAGATGTCTACTACTGAAAATAAAATAATAAAGCGCATTCAAGAATCTATAAGTAAGTTAATACAGCTAAAGAACTGGATATGAGATGGATAGAGTATATGTGAAGAGTTTTGAATGGCAGTCCAATAGATATGAAGGGATGGATAATTAGGTACAAGTCATGACTATGGAAGTAGGAATGGAAAAGAGAATTTTAAAAAATCATAATTTTACTAAATAATTCATTAATATTGGTATATTATTTTTCTTCCAGTAATCCTCAATGCATATATTTCTTGATTGGTTATAAACATGTGTGTATGTATGTATACACACATATGCATACATATATGTATATAAAACATACAGACACAAATGTGTATATATGCGATAATATGAGCAGATGTTATTAAAATATACTTTGAAAAAACCATTTCTAATCTTTGCTTATTATTTCATACATAAACATAGTTCTTTCTTTATTTGGTGGATGAATCATTCTCATTTTTTATAAATTTTGTTGTTAGCTGCCATCAAGAGGAGTCTGACTCAAAATTACAAGAAGGAAAAATCCTACTCAAAGGTCAGACCACATTAAAAGGGGGGGAGGGAAGATAAGAATGAGGTCAATATAAATGGACTAGAAATGGCATGTAATTGTTCTAACAAGATAGAAACAAAGACCACTACAGGAAAAGTTTCTATCTTAAACAGAAATGGAA
>VMDO01018990.1:0-10000 GCA_007922755.1 Pedetes capensis
TTTAACAAATGTTAGGAGTATTAATATCATGTAGTAATCCATATACTCGATTACAAGTTTATGTCTCTAACAACACTATTTGGATAGATTTATTTTTATTTAATCAAAATTACCCACAGTTAGCACAAGAGTTGGGTCCAAAGTCACTGGGAAAGTGTACGTAGAAACTCTTGTCAACACAGATGACAACCATGTCTTTGAAAATAGCAACTTAACACAGAATGCGCATATTTTTAATTTGTTGAGCATATATATATATATATATATATATATATATATATGATATTTAAACTTTAAATATGTCATTATTCTTTTTCTCCCTTCCAACAAAAAACCTGTTGCCTAATAGCTGTGTGTTGGGTTTAGACCCCAATGTTGGAGGCAAGAAATACTAACAAAATTGTTAGAAGTATATATAAGTAGGTGTGTATATATGTATATATGAGTAAGGTAGGTAAGATATCTATACAAGTATGCATGTATATAGAGATATATAAGTGAGAAGCAAGTTGTCAGATATGTGTACATGTTATTAGTGATTATCATGTCCTCAATGCTTACTCTCTGCTAAGCACTGTGCCAAATATTTTCATGCATTACTGCCTTTAATACTTGCAACAACACCATGAATTATCATTGTACCCATGTTGCAGATAAGAAAACTGAGTCTCAGAAGTATTATCTATATTTATGTAAGTTTATAGGCCCATAGGTGATACAGTTGGTGCTCAAACCCAAGTGTGGCTGACTTCCAAGCTCGTGCTTTCTATCACTATACATTGTAAGTTCCTTTGGTTTAACCAAATCTCAGTTTCTTTGAAGAAGTGCAGATTTAAAATAAAATCTTTTAAAAAGAATGAAAACATGAAAATGGTTGCATAATATAAGAACTGGGTGTTCATGAATGCCTAGGATCTGTTTATTATATGCATGCTTTGGTGATTCTGAATGGGAATAGAGATCCAGCCCTCAGACATTGGCTCTCTATTTTAATCAGAGCAATAAAATGCAGCATTGTGGTGACAGTTGTAGTCTTCCTCTTTCCCCAACTGAAGACCACCTTATAAATGAATTATTTTATGCTAGATATCTTGGTAGCTAGGAAGGAACTTCCAGACTTGGAATATGTTATAACACCAGATGAACCACCAAGGAAGTCTGCAAGGCCCCTGTCCTGAAGAATTTCCAGACAGAAAAAACTATTTATCCTGGAGAGATGAGCCACTTACTTCTCAAGATCTCTGAAAGTTTTGTGATTTTGCAAAACATGCACAAGTTTTAAGTCCATTTCACCTTAAGCCATCTGTTCTTTATAGTTCTTTATAAGCAACAAAAACAGCAGAAAACCACCAAGTCTCCAATTTCCCTTAAGCTAGAGTAGACTACCTATTAGGAACTCATGGTACTTTTTGGTTTTATAGTGTTTCTTATTCTTTGGAATTCATTAATTACTGGTTTGGATATTTGTGTATTGCTTGTCTCCCACACTAGAATATAAAATCTAGGTGGATAGGGACTGTGTCTATATTGCCGAGTATTCTGCCTTACCTGCATTACTTAACCCTGTGGCTGGAAAATAGTAGGCAGTCAATAATTATTTGTTGATGAATGAATAAATGAAGAGAATAGAAGATCACGTACATGAACCATGCAATGAATTTAGTCTTGATTTATTCTACAGAGATCCCATTTTTAATTTTTAAGTGCAGACCCAGTTCAATAGCTCTTTTAGGACCTAACATTTCTGGAGGTTTCTGTAATAGAGGGTAAGTCTGTTTGCTTGGTGATTACAAGAGGACAGGTACAATATTTACTAGCCTGAGCAACTCCTGAGCAAATGTGGTCCCTGGGGAAGGGCACACAATAATAAAACAGGGAAACCCAGCCATTATCTAGAAGCAAAGCCACACAGACCTCAAGGCCATGACTTGCGTTCCTGCGGTTAGGACCTCTGGAGTTATCAAGGATAATTTATGTTGGCGCTGATGAGACAGAGGTCATTTAAATACCATAACTGCTAAACTATTCTGAAGTAAAGAAGACAGTTCATGGTTGAGTAAATACCTTGTTAACCCCTTTTAACTCTCCGATGTACCACTGTTTCAAAGATTTGCACCAAAAGACTGGATCCTGAAGTCTCTAAGTGACCTATGAGAGATGAGCTGACTGTGTCTGTTTCATGCACGTAGGACTTGGTATCTTCAAACAGAGCTTACCCTGAACTTTACTCAGTCCATTGTCCTTTGATAGGTTAAATGATGCTATAAATGGAGGACAGTGATAGCAAAAAATAAATGTTTTATACAGTGCTAGAAAAAGCTTTAGGGAAAAATTTTAGCAAGAGAACAGATGCCTCCTTGTTTCTATAGAAACTGGTCGCTGTCAGGAGGAGCCAGGTGTTCTCTCAAGTGCACATGTTAGGCAGGCCCCAGCCCATGGAGGGCTGCGGAGAAAGGCCCACTCACTGGAGGAGTGCCTCTGCTGGGGCCCTCTCATCTCACTGGCAGTTAAGAAGTCCTGACTGGAAATCCTTGCTTCCTCATGTTCTGAGGAGGGCTACAGTCCACAGTTGCTCAGCATCAGACAGCCAGAGAGGCTGTGAACAGGAATCTCCTGCCATGGGGGTAAGAAAGAGCTAAACATAAGGAAAGCTTAATATCAGATGTCAGCAGGTCTTTCAATGTGCTCCTTGCCATTGAGCAATGAGTGTCCTGGTTGTGTCCCGACCAAAAGCACTGATCCCCTGTCTAAGCCCCTGGACCATGGGCAATTTGTTGCCCTTCCAATCTGTCCATGTTCATAAAATCTTTTTTCAATGAAATCAGAATTAAATGTCTGCTTTTTAGTTTGTTTTCTAGAGCTATTATATCCTTGACAAGTGAGTGTTGGGCAAGACTTACAATCAAATTCCAGGGTAAATACTTTTCTAAAGGCTGATCAATACTGCAGCTTTAAAATGATTTCTTGAGTCTTTTAAATGAAGTTTAGGTCAAATGTAATGACAGGATGAACCAGCCTTGTTTTGCTTCAGTCTGACATGTCCCAGACGGCAAGAGGAAGGACGAGTAACTGACAAAAGAGTTTTCCCTTTGCTTGACAGTTCTTTGTATGTAAACAATCTAGTATATTGGCATGTCAATATATTGGTGGTGGTCCAAACATGTTGTGAATTTAGAGAGTATTTCTTTTTGCTCACAAATGCAAACTCTTGGTCAACAAGAGAACATTTATTGTAGCCTTGCCTTGCAGTTGGCAGAGCAAAATGAATCACGAAATACAAACTTCCTCACATCTAAAATATATCATAAGGAAATTCAAGACACAAGAGTAGTGGATTGTGAAAATGAAAGAACATATTTCACCTTCTACAGGGTATAACCATTATAGAGTGCCATTAATAAGATGCTTGGCCAAATGTGTAAGACTACATTAGATAAGCAGGTGTTAAGAAACATTTCAATTCCTCTCACTCAAAGCAGTCATTTACCCTCTCTGGCTTTAGTTTCCTTACCTACAATAAAAAAATGATGTAGTGATGATGGCTATGTTCATGATGATGAGAAAGAGGAAGACAATGAAGAAGGAGGGGAGAAGGAGGATCTCTCATGAGGATGCTATCTGGTCTAGATAAGAAAATTCTAGGAAACTATGCATAGGAAGTTTACAATATGAGTTGTTTTCCTCTCCCCTGTCCCTAAGAATAAAGCACATTAGTACTTAGCATCTCTCTTTTACCAAGATTCCATCTCTCATCTGTCTGCTATAAAATAGCTAAAGTTTTGCTAAAATATACTTTGGCAGAAAAGTAAATAGGCTTCCCTAAATGAGGGATTTACATGCAATGAATAATGTCTCATATTTTCTCAACACATTTTATTTCAGCTTCCTCAGCCACCAGGAGCAAAGGTAAGGTCCAAAATCTGTCAAGCCTTCCCACTAATTTAAGAATAAGACACTTAGAAGTTTTCTGTGATGGACTGAAATTTTCTGGGGTGAAATCATGGTGTCACCCCATCTTATATTGGTATTCAGAAAATCTTTTCATGCCTGAGTGAACCTTTGTTAACTCCTATAGGGCCTGACACATGAGAAGGGCCTGATAACTATTTGTTTCATGAATTAGTGAAAATGCTATGGAATAAAACCGAAAGCGTAATGCTTACCAAGCAAGTCTCAATACAGTTTTTCAGCTATTTTCTTTTCCCACACAAGTACATGTCATATCAGACCCCATGTGATATTTGAAAAAGGGATAGGTGTCAGTGACATGGGAAGAATCTTTGGCTCCATTTCATTGGCTTAATTGCTATGTATTAATATTCAATATTTTTGACAGCCTACCTTAGTCAATTTGATTAGTATTTGACTTAATTTTGGGTTGAGATGCCAAAATATTTATAATTTCTCCCAACCCAATGTGCCCAGAGTAAGATTCCATTGATCTGTAATCTCCAAACTGTCATTATTATCATCATCAAGCCTACTTTAACCCTCTTAGCTACATAGCACTCTAATGTCTCCATAATTACAGACCTTCAATATGCTTTTGGTAAAATTTCATATCACTGAATAAAATGTCTTCATTATTAATAAATACTGAATTGGAAATGACGAGACAGTTGTCATTGATTTCTTGGCTGTTTAGCTCACAGATTCATGAATTTGACCCAAGCAATCAGAACTCTTTTTTTATTACACACCACACATGAAGTTAGATCAAGACTTGAAATCTCTTTATATTTGATGAAGTTACAATGTGCCTCTGTGGAGAAGAAATATGGAATGTATACTCTGCGTTACTTGTTTTCATTTCTAAGGTGGTACTACTGATGATCTGGGCATATCAGTATGACTGGAAGTGCCAGGGTGGAATGGAACAAGTCTTGTACTTGAGATGCAAGTTCTTCCTTTGTATAGTACTTTCAGCTATGTAATAGTCTCCTAAGGTTGGGAAAACAAAATACCACAAACTTGTGTGTCTGAGGACAACAAATATATGATCTAGATCTTGAGGCTGCAAGTCAAAAATCCAAGTGTTAGGGCCTGCTTCCTCTGAAGTATCCAGAAAGATGGGCTGGGTGCTTCTCTCCTGGCTTCCAGTAACCTCCAGTGTCCTCTGCCTTCACATAGCTGCCTTCTTCCCAGGGTGAGTGCCTCTTTCTGTGTCCAAATGCCTCCTATCTATAAAGACCTCAATAATGTTGGATTAGGGCCCACTCAATGACCTCACATTAGCTTGAATACCTCCATTAAATCCTATTTCCAAATAAAGTTACATTCTGAGATGCTGAGGATTAGGACTTCAGCATATCTTTTTTGGGTGGGACACAATTTTGTCCACAGCAAGTTTTCATCCCAATGTTTATTATTTGTAGCTGCACCATTGATACTTGTCCAGGTGAAGGCTTAGCTCACAAAAAGGAACCCTATTCTTTGCTGGGTAAGCCAGAGGCCTACTTTATTGTCACCCAGGTCCTACTGTTGATCCAGTTGACTTGAAGTCATGCTTCTGTGGATCCTTAATGATGGACACTTTTGCCCCCTTGCCTGTGATTACCATACTGAATTAGCTGCAGCATTTCTTTCTAAATATTCTAGAGCCAGGGTTTGACCCTAATTCAGCTTGGACTTCCTGCCATCCTGCCCCCCTGCCATTGCAGTTAGTTGAGGTTGGTACTTTAACTCAATCTGAAAGATATCAACAAAACTCAAACTTTTGGGTAATATTTAAATGGAAAAACAAATTGCAAAGTTATCTGGGAATGTAAAGTAAAAAATAGTATTGGTTACAGAGAGGAATTCTAAAAGTCTTGTGGCTACCCCTATTACTCCTTGCCAAATAATGCCAACTGAAAAAAACACCGAGTTCCCTGGATCAGATCAGGCACTTACAACATACTGTTGTCATTTTAAACCTAGTAAAATCTGTTTGATGAGTTTGAGAAGTTTCATTGTGCAAGGGACAAATGGACATATGACAAAGTACAGTCCAATCTGAGGATCAGCACATGATCAAAGGGCCAATTATAATAGGACTCATATCTCTAGGTTCATATGCATATTATTGTTGCTAATTAGGTGCCTTTGAGTTGGGTCAGGTCAGAGTGACCCTATGTAAAACAGAACGAAACAATCTCCAATTCTATGTCAGTCACATGATCTCAGTTATGTTAAACCCTATTGTTGCAGACACTGTGTCAATCCACCTAGTTGAAGATATTCCTTTTTTCCGTTGACCTGCCACTCTCCCAAACATGATGTGCTTCTCCAGGGATTGGTCCCTCCTGAGTATATGTCTAAAATATATAAGATGCAGTCTAGCCTTCTTTGCTTCCAATGAGCACTCTGGTTGCACTTCTTCTAGGACAGATCTGTTGGTTCTTTTGGCGGTTCATGGTATATTAAATATTCATGTCCAGGACCATAATTCAAAAACATCAATCCTACTGTCTCCCTTATTCAATGTCCAGCTTTCATAACCACATGATATGACTGAAAATACCATGGCATGAGTCAGGCACACCTTTGTCTTCAATGTGACATCCTTACTTTTCAACACTTAAAAGAGGTCTTTTGCAACAGCTTTTCCCAATACAATGTGTCTTGTGATTTCTTGACTGCTGCTTCACAGGTGTTGATTGCAGAACCAAGTAAGCAAAATCTTGGACACTCTCAATCTCTTCTCCATTCATCATGAATTTGCTTACTGTTCAAGTTGTAGATACGTTTGCTTTGTTGATGCTGAATCCAAATCCACACTGAAGGCTGTGTTCTTTGATCTTCATCAGTAAATGTTTCAAATCCTCTTCACTTTCAGCAAGCACAGTTATGTCATCTGCATAACAAGCATTGTTAATGAGTCTTCCTCCAATCATGATGCTGCATTCTTCATAAAGTCCAGCTTCTCATTTTATTTGCTCAGCATAGATATTGAAGAGGTATCGTGAAAGAATACAGCCTTGACACATAGCTTCTGAAGTTTTAACAGGCAGTATTTCTTTGTTGTGTTCAAAAGAATGTCACCTTGCCCATGTAGATTCATCATAAGTATAATTAGGTGCTCTGGTATTCCCATTCATTGAAGTCTTACCCACAATTTGTTATGATCCACACAGTCAAATGCCTTTGCATAGTCAGTAAAACATAGGTAGACATCTTTCTAATATTCTCTGCATTTGGCTAATATCCATCTGACATCAGCAATGATGTCCCTGGTTCCACACCCTCTTCTGAATCCAGCTTCATTTTCCAGCAGTTCCTTGTGTATATACTGCTGCAATTGCTTCTGAATGAATTTAACAAATTTTTTCTTGCAGGTGATATCAATGATATTGTTCAATAGTTTCCACATTCAGTAGATCCCCTTTCTTGGGAATAGGCACAAATATGGATCACTTCCAGTCAGTTGGCCAGGTAGTTCTCCAAATCCCTTGGCATAAACAAGTTATCACTTTCAGTGCTGCATCTGCTTGGTAGAACATCTCTATTGGTATTCCATCAATTCCTGGGGCCATGTGTTTTTCCAATTCCTTCAGGGAAGCTTCCACTTTGTCCTTCAGTACCATTGGTTCCTGATCATATGCAACCTCTTGAAATGGTTGGTCATCTACCAGTTCTTTTTGGTATAATGACTCTGTGTATTCTTTCCATCATTTTTGATGTATCTTGAATTGCTTAATATTTTCCCTGTAGAATCTTTCACTATTGCCACTCGAGGCTTGAATTTTTTTGTTCCATTCCTTAAGAGTGACAAAAATAGATCATGTCATTCCCTTTTGGTTTTCTGTCTCCAGCTTTTTTCAAATGTCATTAAAATATTTAATTTGGGTTTCTCAAGTTGCCCTTTGAAAATTTCTGTTTAGTTCCTTAACTTCATCATGTCTGTCTTTTATGTTAGCTGCTCAATGCTCAAGGGCAAGTTTCAGAGTGTCTTTTGACATGTAATTTGGTCTTTATTTCTGTCTTTTTAATATCCTTTTGCTTTCCTCATGAATGATGTCTTTGATGTCATGCTACAACTCATCTGGTCTTCTATCATTAGTGTCTAATGCATTAAACCTGTTCTTGAGGTGGTCTTTGAACTCAGGTGGGATGTACTCAAGGTCATACTTTGGCTCTTGTACATTTGTTTTAATTTTCTTCAATTTCAGTTTGAACCTGCATAGAAGCAGTTGATGGTCTGATCTACAATCAGCATCTGGTCTCAGACTTTTGATATTGAGCTTTTCCATCATCTCTTTCCACAAATGTAGTCAATCTGGTTCTTGTATGTTCCATCTTGTGAATTCCATGTATATAGGTGGCATTTATGTTGGTGAAAAAATGTATTTGCAATGAAAAGGTTGTTGGTCTGACAAAATTCCATCATGTGATATCCAGCATCATTTCTGTCACCAAGGCCATGTTTTCTGACTTCTGAGCCTTCTTCTTTGTTTCCAACTTTTGCATTCTAGTCACCAGTAATTACCAGTACATCCTGATTGCAGGTTTGATCTATTTCAGATTGCAGGAGCTGGTAAAAATCTTCCCTATCATCATTTGTGGCTTTAGTGTTCGGTGAGTAAGTCTGAATAATAGTTATATTAACTGGCCTTCCTTGTAGGCTTATAGATATTATTCTATCACTGACAGCACTGTAGTTCAGGAAAGATCTTGAGATTTCTTTTTTGATGACAAATGCAACCCCATTTCTCTTTAATCTGTCATTCCAAGCATAGCAGACCATATGATTTTCTGATTCAAAATGGCCTATGAGAGTCCTTTGTTAGCTCACTGATGCCTAGAATGTCAGTGTTTATGCATTCCATTTCTCTTCTGAGAATTTCTAATTTTCCTAGACTCATCCTACATACTTTCCACATTCCAATTATTAATGGATGCTTAAAATTGTTCCTCCTCATTTTGAGTCATGCCACATCAGCAAATGGAGGTCCCTGACACTTTACTCCATTTCTGTCATTATGATAAACTCTACTTTGTGGAGGCATCTATTCCCCAGTTGTCCTTTGAGTGCCTTCCAACCTTAGTGGCTCATTTTCTGGTACTATATCTAACAGTATTTCTTTGCTATTCATAGTTTTTCAATGGCTAATTGTTTTGGGACTCAGCTGCCAGGTCCTACTACCTAGTCTGTCTTAGTCTGGAAGCTCAGCTGAAACCTGTCCACATGGTGACTCTGCTGATATCCATAATACTGGTAGCATAGCTTTCAGCATTACAGCAACATGTAAGCCCCACAGTATGGCAAACTCACAGACATGTGGTGGCACCTACATATAGGAAGCACTTTGTAGAAATTACTAAAAAAGTGATTATTCAGCCCAAGGCATTGACAATTATTTTGATTAAATATCAATAGGGATCTCCAAGAGACATCATTAGAAAAGTGGATAGATATCCTCCAGAATGGGAGAAAATATTTGCAAGTCATGTATCTGATAAGGTACTACTATCTGGAAACAAGAACTGTTATAGCACAATAGTTAGAAATAATTCAATTGAAAATGAATCTAGATAGACATTTCTTCAAATAATATACATATAAAATCCAATAAATAAGCCAAGTTCCATGACACATGCCTGTTATCCCAGAATCTTGGGAAGTTGGGCCAGGAGGGTCACAATTACAAGGCCACAATTAGCCTGTGTAACTTACCAAGACCCTGTCTCAAGACGAAAAATAAAAAAATGGGCTGGTTATACGGTTCAGTGTTAGAGCATTTGAAAGGTATGTGGGAAGCCTGGGGTCAACACCCCAGTACCACCAAAAAACATATCCAATAAACACACAAAAAGATGCTCAACATCTTACTCATCAGGGAACTGCAAACCACAATCATAGGATGACAATTCTCACCAACATACACAATAACAGCTATTGGTGAGGATGTTGTTATTGTTGTTGTTGTTGTTGTTGTTGTTGTTGTTGTTAGATGCTGTTGAGCTAGGTCTGACTCACAGTGACCTTATGTTCAACAGTAGGACATACACCCAGACATTA
>VMDO01018990.1:15000-40799 GCA_007922755.1 Pedetes capensis
AGGAGCTCAGTAGCATGTAGCATGTTGCCTTGAGCTTTCCATTCTCCTGCCTGAGTAATTGGGGTGATAATGCCCCTCATTACTCTGCTATGGGATTGACACTGTAAATTTAGCTATGACAGGAAATCAGTAACAGTATGTGTTTTGCTTGAGCACAGACAGGCATCTCTGCTTCTGCTTTGATAATATTATTTATGATGAAAGTGAGATCATAGGTGGCACATATGATGGTTATTGTTGTATTCTGGCATTGTAGGATGTGGCACCCAGATGCCCAGTCATATTTTTTCTTAATAACTTGATTATCTGATTTACTACAAGGTCTTCAATGTCCAAATGGCAGCCTTTAGGGGGAAATTGTCTTGGAATGCATGCTGTTTTATGCAAGGCAGCCAACTTGGTTTAAAATAAGATCCTGTCAGAGGAATGAGCAGAGGCTACAATTATACGGTCTCACAAGATTGTGAAGATATTGAATGTGAGGCAAAACTCTTGCATCTCCTTATTTCAGTTTGTTCCAAAGAGTTAAAATAATACCACTTACTGCTATCCAGGATGGTGTCAGCACTTCAAAGGAGTAACTTCCTATTTAGATTTGGTCATGCAGTCTGTTTAACAGCTATTCCCTTCATAATGGCATGTTGCCTTTCCCAGCATTCCTTAGGGCACACAGGGAGAATGGCATGGACCTCTTGAATAATTAATATGGTTTTTAGAGCAGTAGTCATGGAAACCCTAGCAGTATCACATATTTGGATTATAAGAATTAGGCACATTTTGAATATTACATTTATCTAAAAGAGGTGCCTATTCCCCAAAGACAAAAGCATTTTCCCAATTCACTGAGTTTATTGAAATGAATATATGAGTCTGTATGCGTGTGTGTGTGAAACTAATCCATGCTTCATGATAAAATTATTTTTATATTTTGTGTTTAAATTGCTTAATTGGTTCCTTTTGCTCGATATCCATTTAATTGAGATGTTTATGCATGCAAGCTTCACGTAGCACTGTTCTGTCACAGATTATTACATTTTTACTAAAGAGAAAATATAGAACTTAATTTACAATAAAATAGCATAGACCACTCATTGTCTTGAATATCTCTAAGGTATTATATCCTTTTTAACATTTACTCAGACCTCTGGTAATATTAGAATGTAGAATTTTCAAGCACATTTAGATAATTGCTAGTCACAAAAAAGACTAAAGTGTTACCGTGAAGTTTCTAGACCTGCTTTGTTAGACTAGTTTTATGGCTCTTTTATTTATCTCAAAAAGTATCTCTTCAGAATCAATATTGTCATTACCTTGGAGGTGTGTGTGTGTGTGTGTGCGCGCGCGTGTGTGTGTAAGAAGTCAACCAGGCAAAAGAAAAAAGCTATCATCCAGTCTTCAGTAATAGTGTACGTGTAAAGAATAAGAATAACTGCAAGTTATTTATAGAGTGTAAACCCTCTGGTTTCATAAACCATGTTATGCTCTTATTTGCTGAGGTTTATTCCACAAATAACTGCAGTGCCTAAGACTCCCAAGCCTCTGACTTCCTAGACTGCTGAAGGCTGATTAAGAATACCATTAGCAAGTAACGGAAGAGGAAAAAAGGATGAAAAAGAGCCAATACCTATGTTTGTTACAACTTCTACTTTTCTGCCTATGTAAACCTGAGGTGCTCACAAAAATGTGCCATCTCATGGGAGCCCATTCATGGTTTGGCTATTTCTTTGTGTGCTTCTCATTGTCAAGTAACCCTAAATCCTGGAGGGCCACCTTGAAGCCCTAGATTCCCTTCTAGATTTGTGGATCCTTTCTCTCTGATGAACACACTCAGCAGTGTCATTTTGTCTTTCTCCAAAATCCTTTCCATCCAGGCCTCAGGGTATCACTTGCATCAGGCCCAGCCCACTTTTCCTCTCTGAGGCTGGGCGTTTGCTTTCATTAGGATGCCGACTGCATTGCTGCTCTGTCTTCCCTCCAGCTGTTGATAAGCTGCAGCTCCTCTGTGATGCTTTTTGGAATTGCCACACAAACACTGGCCTGGCGCTTCAGCACAAGCCCCCAGTTCTTTCTCGGGTCCCTCGGTTGGTGCATTATTTTACTGTTTTTAGTTGCTCACAGGTCACACCTAATTTATCTCTTAGCCTTTAATTTTCCCATGAACTGCTCCTGCCAGAAGTTGGAGGCCCTCCTTCATATATTAACTCGCTTGTGCTTCCAGGTTTTAGAAATTTGCAGTCGTGTTCTTATGAAGTTTACCTGCTTACAAGGGCTTATTTGTTTATTCCTATATGCTCCTGCTTTATCCTTTGGGCTCTCTTTCACATTCTGCTTGGTTGTTTCTTTAGGACCAAGCTGCCATTTTTTAATAGTGTCACAGAATCCTCCTTCTCCCACATCAATTTTTCTAGTCTATTCCTTTGAGGACAGCATTGAAACATCATCTCTTACCCTTTTGTGGTACTCACCCCTCCCAGACTGAACCAAATGTCCCAGGTGTGGACCACATCATAGCACTGGCAGGTGGGCACAGGAGATCTACTTTTCATGTTTGTTTCCACTGTGCCCAAACACTGAGGTTCTTAAGGACAAGGACCTCAGTATTATTTATTATTTTATTTTTTAATCCTAGCTCTTTGTGCACTGTCCAGCTTGTAGTTGTTGTTGTTAGGTGCCATCGAGTCGGGCCCGATTCATAGCAACCCTATGTACAGCAGAATGAAACACTCCCCAATTCTGTGCCCATTGTTTCAGACACTGTGTCAGTCCATCTGGTGGAGGGTTTTCCTTTTTTTCATTGATCTGCCACTATCCAAAACATTATGTCCTTCTCCAAGGATTTGTCCCTCCTGGCTACATGTCCAAAATACACTAGACGCAGTCCGGCCATCCTTGTTTCCAAGGAGCACTGTGGTTGCACTTCCTCTAGGACAGATCTGTTGGTTCTTTTGGCAGTCCATGGTATATTCAGTATTTGTCTCCAGCACCATAATTCAAAAGCTTATAGTAGGTGCCCAGTAAATTTTCCTGGTACTGTTGGTTGCATGTTGCAGTCTTTATTATTATTATTTTTTTATTATCGAGACAAGGTCTTGCTATGTAGACCAGGCTGGCTTTGAACTTGTGGCAATCTTCTTTTCTCTGCCTCCAGAGTGCTGGGATTACAGGCATGCATCACCATGCTTAGCTTCATGTTGAACTCCTCAAAGATTGTCAAGCTGCTCCATTTTCTTATCTTAGATTATCTTTGCTGCCTATATTGTTGTTGTTAGGTGCTGTTGAGTCGGTATCTGACTCATAGCGACCCTACATACAACAGGTGAAACACTATTATCAGTGCTTCTCTACTGTTCATAGGGTTTTCAGTAGCGGATTGAGTTTCGGGAGTGGCTTGCCTGGTCCTTCTCCCAAGCCTACAGCACCTGGTGTTCCCAGGCGGTCTCCCATCCAAGTACTAACCAGGCCCGACCCTGCTTAGCTTCTGAGATCTGACGCGATCAGATGCCACAGGACTACGGCTGCAGGCTTGCTGCCTATAGATTTGTTTTATTTAGGGTGAAAAAAGACACATTGAGGGATACTCTGAGACACTTAGCTAGCACTCTGCAGGACAAAGGTATTTGAGTATGGAGTGTGAAACTGATTTAACAAGTTAAATTCATTTCAACCTCTCATTTTAGTATACATACCCATTAAAGAAAAACTGTGGAGAGCATCCAGGACCATAAATTTTAGAATCTAGTCTCTTCAGCTAATGTTTTAGAAAGGCATCTCCATTCACCCTTCAAAATTGCTGCCACCTTAACTAATTACAAATGAAAAGATCTCCCCTGGAGGTGGGTTCAGGGGTCCCTAGAGGCTGAGCCTGTGTATGATCCTCCTTTCAGATTTTGTTTGCAGGCTCAAGTCAGCTACACTCTAGCCCGCCTGGTAGCATGGTAGCAAAGCTTTCTGAAGCATCACACAGCAGGGCTCTTGTGAACTTCTAGAAAATGTGTCTAGGATCAGAATACATGCACCCTTAGAAATAGCCAACCACAGACGAAATTAAATCATAATTTTCAATAAAGCATTTTTGTTATACCAATTAAACACTGTTGTTAGTTTCCATATGCTAAACTGAAACCTCAAGTATGCCTGTAATTAATGGCTGAAATGGCTGAATATAGCCTCTGTATTTCTTACCAGATTGTCTCCAATATATCTTGTCTGTAAATAACATTGGGGTGTACATGCATCCATATGCAGCTGAATTTTACCTGAGATGCACATACACAATTTTCTCTGAGTTCAACATAAGGCCAAACACAATTTAGTTCAGTGAATAACAAGCTTTTATCAGCCACGTATATATCACTGCTACACATTTTGAAAAATAAAGTGATTGTTTTCATTTGCCATACTAAAAAGAAAGTTGTCTGTAGCAATATATTTAAATGATGCTATTAGTCACTTATGCCCCCATATAAATGTGGTGCCGTGTTTGTTTTATTAAATATAATAGTATGGTAAGAATCTTCTTCTGCTCCAATACCTACATGAAAACTGGTCTAAATAAAATTGAAGAGCAATCACTTCATGCCACATGATGTTTGTGACTATGCCTGGAAAACTTGTCACGACACTACCAGCTGGGCTTTGTTGCATTCAGTCTGCCAAGTAGCCAAAGAGCCAGGATAAAATATGAAGCTTTCTTAAGAGTAAATAATTGTGGCACAGAGGAATGGCAGAATTCAGCCCAGAGTTCTGGAATGTGCTAGGAGTGAAAAGGGAAGACAGGGCAGCATGTTTTTTGTACTCCCATTAAACTGCCTTTCATAGGACTCTGCATTGTTTCATATAGTTCATAGAGAACATGTGGCTTGAATTCTTTTCCAGTGCAAGGCTACATTACTGAAACTCGCCTTACTGCCAACTTGAGCTGAACCTGCTTTGCTGCAGATAGCCTCGGTGCCTCTATGGAAGAAGCACTTTATTTCCTTCTCCAAGAAGGGCTAGATTTGCCTGGCTACATTTACCCATTCATATCCAGGGGCTTTGGGCCTAGTACCTTCTATTTGCCAGATGGCTGCTACTGGTTATGAGCCAGTGATGCCTATGGTTATCAAATTGAACTCTGCTTTTGGGAGGTTCCTTAGGGGCGTCTCCTTGGAACCAGCACATCCACCTTCTATAAAAGGACCCCCAAATTAAGAAAAAAATCCAGGTCATTGTCTATTTCTTTAAGGTAAAAATAGAGGAAATTAAAAAAATATTATGTTCTTATTTAAAATATGGTTTATTTCAAATGGAGATGTCAAGAAGGCATAAAAAGGATTTTCAAAAGAAAACAATTTGAAGTTAGGCACTTAATTAAAGAATCAAGCTCATAAAATACATATACATTTATGTATATGCATGCACATATTCATATATGTACATGTGTATCTCAGATCAGTGGGATAAAATTCAATGATTTCACTTCTTAATGTAAATAACAAAAAAGTCAACTAAACTATTAAAGCTTCTTTTTTTCACTTTTTATTTTGATATACACAAAAGTTGCAAGAATCATGCAAAGAATTCCCATGTACCCATCACTTAGATCCCTAATGTTAACATTTAACAACATTACTTTCTCCTCCTCTCTCTTTCCATCTCATAAATATTTAGGTATCTGTATATATGCTCACTCACACACATGCACACTTATTTCTGAATTGTTTGAGAATAAGTTATAGACATGATACTCCCCTACCTTTAAATAGTACAATGGATATTTCCTACAAACAAAGGCATTTTCTTATATAAGCATCATGTATTAATCAAAATTAGAAAGCTAACATCGCTAGTAATCTAATGGCTTTAATCAGTTTGCCAATTGTTTCAATGATGTCCTTTATATCATGGAGTACGTTTGATCATTATGTCTCTTCAGTGTCTTTTAATCCAGAATAGTTCCTCAATATGTCTTTGTTATTCACAGCCTTGATATTTTATAGCACAGGCCAGTTATTTTGCAATATTCTTCATTCTGGGCCTGTCTGATATTTTCTTGTGGTTACGTTCAGGTTATGTGTTATTGGCAAGAATACCACAGAAGTGATGGTTTGCTCTTCTCAGTGTATCATCTTAGAAACCACATAGTGTTGATTTGTCCCATTACTGGTGATGTTGACTTTGATCACTTAGTTGGGTGGGGTCTGCCATGTTTCTCCTCTATAAGTCAGTATTTTTCCTTTGTAATTAGCAAGTATCTTACAAGAAATTTCTTTGAGGCTATGCAAATTATCTTGCTCTTTGTCAACATTTTACCCATAAACCAACAAAAAAAATTCAGTAGAGCATCTGAATAGGCATTTTTTCAAAGAAAATACCCAAATGGCCAATAAACACATGAAAAGACATCAGTATCATTCATGGGCTGGGATTTAGCTCAGTGGGTAGAGCGCTGCAGTCTCTGAGATCCCAAGTTCAATTCCCAGCACTGCAAAAATGGGAGAAGGGCCTGGCAATCCACTCCCAAGGTAATCCCGAAGCACTCAGCCATTGAAAACCCTATGAGGGTCGCCATGAGTTGGATACCGACTCGACGGCACCTAACAACAACAACAACAACAACAACAATCATTAGTCATTAGGGAAATGCAAATCAAAACCTCAAAACTGAAACCACAATGAAGTACTTGCTCAAATCTACTAGGATGGCTATGCTCATAAAGACATGTAATAACAACAACTAATGAAAAAGGGGCTAAATCCTCGGACATTACTGCTGGGGAGTAAGTGTGTAACCACTGTGGAAAACAGCTTATTCCTTAAAAAGTTGGTTGCCACATGACTCAGTAATTCTATTCCAAGGTATGTACTGAAGAGACTTGAAAACATTTGCTCACATAAGAACGTGCACATAAATGCTAATAGCTGTTCTTGTTAGGTGCCTTCAAGTTGTTTCCAACTCATAGTGACACTTACAGCGTTTTCGATGGCTGATTGTTTTTTGGATTGCCTTGGGAGTGGATTGCCACATCCTTCTCCCAGCTAATAGCTATACCCCTCATTAAAGCCAAACAGTGAAACCTACCCAAATGTTTAGCAAATGATGCATGGACAAACTCAATGTGGTCTATCCATACAGGGCAATGTAATAAAAAAAAAGTTTCTGCCACTAGTTTTAGCATTCATTGATGATTCCATCAGTTATTATGTTGTTGTTGTTAGGTGCCATCGAGTCGGTATCTGATTCATAGTGACCCTCATAGGGTTTTCAATGGCTGAGTGCTTCAGGATTGCCTCAGGAGTGGATTGCCAGGCCCTTCTCCCATTTATGTGGTGTTGGGAGTTGAACTCAGGACATCAGAGACTGCAGCGCTGCGCTCTATCCACTGAGCTAAATCCCAGCCCATCAGTTATTATGGTGGATGCCAAATGACATTTTTAATCATCATTCAATTAGAGCATGTTTAGTTTCTCAGCAAAATTGAGCAGAGGGTACAGAGACTTCCCATATACTGTCTGTGTCCATATATGCATGGTCTCCCCCATTATCAGCATCCCCCACAACAGTGATACATTTGTTATAATTGAGGAACCTACATTAACACATCATTATCCCTCAAAGTCTATAGTTTATTTTGGGGTTTATGCTTGGTGTTGTGGATTCTGTGAGGTTAAACGAATTTCTAACAGCATATCTTCACCACTATAGTATGATATAGAGTTGTTTCAGTGTCCCTAAAAGTCCTCTGTAATTTTTTAAAATCCCATAATTCTTTTGAAATTTATGTTTTCTTCTATTGTAAAGACAAACTTTCCTCTCCACCTTCCCTTCCTTTCTCTCTGTCTTTCTTCTCTCCCTTCTTCCTTTCCTCCCTTTCTCTGTCCTTTTTTCCTTCCTTCCTTCTCTCCTTCTCCCTCTAGCTGCTGTCACTTTCTTTTATATTATTCAATGAGTTTATAAGCATTTACTGTCATTATGTATTTTGATGCTCAACTTGTTCACAGTTTTCCCAGTAAGAACCCCACAAGGGGTCCCTGTGTCTTCTTGATATGTCCCCATTATTCTTTAAGTCTGTCCTCACTTTAAGTATCAAAAATGCTCCTGATTCATTTTGTATTTTCCCTATCCCAGCCCTGTAATCAGCTATTTCCCAAATAATCATTTTAGTGGAGAATGACATTTAAAAACCAAGGTCTGAGCACTAAATGAGCTTATTGCTACTGCTCTTCTATTTATTCTGTGCCCTCTTAGCGAACAGAGCTAGAAAAGACATGTGTACATATATGAGGTGTGATTAAAAATTACAATGCATGTTTCAGTAAAAATCATCACAATAAAAGGCACATTGCCCTTAATCTTCCTTTAACATCCTCCTTTGGCTTCAACCCCACTTATTGCATGGTTCCTACCTCTTTGGGAAGAAGTTCTGGAAGTCTTTTTTCCTGAGCATCTTTAGTTTCATCTTCCATCATGATGATGCCCTGTGTTACTTCAAGAATGGCAATTTCCATCAAGTAAACACATTACAGTGTGTCCTCATCCACGTTACTCACCAGATCTGGCACCATGTGACTTCTGGCTCTTCCCTAAAGTGAAAATGACTGTGAAAGGCAAACATTTTGAATCAGTTCAGGTCACTGAGGCAGCCACAACTAAAGACACTCGTGAGAGAGGACTTCTACAAGTGCTTCAGAAAGTGACAAGAATGATGGGATAAGAGTGTTCAAAGCCAGGGGAAGTATTTTGAGGGGAATTAATGGCCATGTGTCTTTTACTGTAATAATTTTTTAAATTTAAACATTTATTGTGTTTTTGATCACACCATGTACATATATATGTATATATACACACATATCTATTATATATTTACATATTTTTATCACATGAGGGTCAATAGATATAGACAAATATGAAATCCTATAAATTTGTAGTCCTACCTTAAATTCTTGTCCAACACCACAGGTTCTGTCTTCTTTTTTCCCTTTCTATATTTCTAACTCCCTTGTCTGACATTGAGAAACCTGGGTCTTATTATTCACCATGTATTAACTTACTTGCTCAAAACTAGAATACACAAAATGTAGTTTCAAAATGACTGACCCATGACACTATGGAAAGAAGCCTACTAACTAACATCCAATATTTGCTTAGAGTCCTTTCTTATTTAGCCTAAGGGTATATTGTTTAGAGAATGAGCATAAAAATCACCTGGGTTCACTCTTAGTCCCCTTATCTCCCATCCTACAGTTTGGTTGTGCTACTCACTTGAAATGTAGTTCAGTTCGTTTATTTCTGTTTGAATTTCATTAAGGGCTTTTGTTTCCCCACCTTTGTTGATTTCTTTCTGATTTTAAAAATTAATTGTGAAATGTTAACATGCTCTCAAATGTCAAAATTCTTTCATTTAAGAATATATCCTGAATCTTCTTCCACATCAATTCATACATATCAAAGCTTATTTTAATTAAACAAATGTATCTCTACTAAAGGAATATCAAATAATATATGGCTTTTATACAAGGAAAAACATCACATTGTTTGTTTGTTTGTTTGTTTTTTATTTATTTATTTCTAAATGCCATAATCTGAGAAACTTTTTAAATTGATGGTAGATCATCTAAAGAAAACATTAGCATCAAAAAGAGAAAAGCAGGAAAATGGCCGATGTAATCCTTGAATAATTAAGGAAAGGATTGAAAAACTGAATTTTATTATGTCTGCTTACCAGCTGTTAAGTGAGAAGCCAAAGTCAGCTTGACCTAGTTATTTGTCCCTGGGGTTAAATCAAATAATCACTTTTTAAAGCTGAATACCTACTTTGTGCCAAGTGCTATTTAGGACATAAAAGAAACATGAGATTTGCCCCCTGACCTTAAGGAGCATCAGATCTAATTGGAGAAACAAACCAACCATGTACAAAAAGTAAGTCAAATTTTTCAGAACTCAAGCTGATAGAGGCACTGTTCCAGGATATTAGTAATTACCTAATGGATTATCCCAGCTTCCAAAGAGATCATGAGTGCTCTGAGAGTTCCAGAGTGAAGAGCTCTGAGACCTGGGTTGGATTAGGGTTTTCCGAGGATGAGTTGGGATGTGAGGCTGTTCTGGAGCCCGTGCGGGTGCATGAAAGTAGCCAGATAGCTGTTGCAGAAGCCAGGACATCTAGCCAGTAGATAGAATCATAGGGAGGATTTCCTGTGGGCCCGAAAAGTGGCCAGAGCCAGACTATCTGGAATTTCACTCTTGCTTCAGCATTTATTAGCCCTGCACTTGTGGTCAATTCACTTATCCCTCCAAGTATTGCTTACCTTCCTCAATAAAATGCAGTGATAAAGGTACCAGCCACATGAGATCTTGTGATGCTTAAACAAGGTAACCCAGGCAGGCAACATTTAGCACGGTGGATGGCACAAAGCATGTTCTCAGTAAATATTTGCTGTTTATTGTGCAAATGCACAAAGATAAGAAAGCATGAACTATAATTTCAGAGCAGAATGTTCAAGGAGGAAGTCTGAAATACAGAGGGTGCCCCCCCAAAAGCAAATGTATTTTTTAAAAGGCAAAATAATATTAAAATTGTAATACTCAATATATACCAATAACAAAAGATGAATACAATTCATTTTTGACTTCTGGATTATAAGAGGTACTCAAAGTGGTTACCATTTTAATTCAATTCAACTTCAAAAAGTAATACACAGATAACAGCTCTTAAAATGAGTATACATTTTTGGCACCCTCACGTATGTTGAGACTCTTTTGCAGAGAGAGCAGTAGAGTACCTGATACTTACATGGTACTTAGTGTATGTTGGGTACTGTTCTAAGTAGTTTATATATGCCAAAACATTTACTTTTCTTGTCAGCCCTATGTAATAGCTTTTAATATTATCCTTAGTTTTTGAATGATGGCAAAATGAGGCACAGAGTTGTTAAGTAATTTGTCTCCAGTCACACAGCTTCTAAGTGGAGAATTCTGGGTACCAGATCAAAGAGTTTGAATTTTATTCTGTAGGTAATGGGGAGCTATTGCTGGTTTTTGAATTTTGTATGTTGATGGACTTGCTTCAACTAAGAAATCACTCAACCAGACTGTTCTCTTAAATGAAGAAAGGGAGAGAGAGAGAGAAGTTTTATGGTCTAGGATCTAAAATGTCTCTCACAGGTCATGTGCTTGAGTGTTTGCTCCCCAGATGGCAGGTGGTGGGAATTTAGGAGGTGGGTTGTAGCTTTGTGGAAGCAGGTCACTGGGGGTGCGCCTTTGGAAGTTGCACCTGGAGCCCAAGTTGCAATCTCTCTCTGCTTTCTGATCTGCCAGGATGTGGGGTCCCCTGCCATGGGTTAACAATGCCTGCTTTGCCATCATGACTCCTACACTCATGGACTGACATCCTCTAAATGTGAGCCCCCAATAAATAATTGTTCCCATATATTTGTTTTGGTTGGTCTCTCTGCTATAGCAACAAAGTAGTTGACTAATACAGGGACTGATGACAGTTGCCCCTCCTGGTCATCTCCTTTAGCATGTAAGATAGTGTATAATGGAGGATGTGATTTACAGTTGAACTATGTGGACACCAAGAACTGTGTTTTGATCCATGTACATTTTGGTAAATGATGATCTTAGAGTGTTTTTCAGACTTGGAAAATATGACTTTTTAAAAAAAGTTTTCTAAATTTGCTTGATAAGGACTGAGTGTAAAGTTATATAGATACTCTCACATGTTCTAATATAAGTCCCAGCTCAGCAAATACACAGGATTAACTATCCTTAAATTATAGGGTTTTATGAGTATTTGGAAAAACTTTATTACCTCACTTCCAAGAGACATTAATAGTAGAAGGAGGGAAATTAGTGGCAGCAGCATTTAAATAAGCAAAAGATAATCTCAGCCACACCATGATGGGAATACTTCTTAGGCTTTTAGAGTTTGAAGAAATTAATATTACATGTGTTCATCATTTTAGATGACATTAGCTTTCTTTCTTCTCATAAGTATACATTATTACAAGAGGATAATCTCAAATTGTTGAACTAAAGTGGTGATAAGTGTTTTAGTATACCTATGGAAACACTTCTGAATCTGAGCTCCATCAGTCTGCAGATTAAGCAAATATATGCCTTCATTTTTCAGCATAGTTTAAATATTTGAAACAAATAATTTTTCAATGTTTGGAGAATGGGACAGATATGGGACTAATAAGCGATGCTGTTTTGAAGACTGTTACATCATTGGTGACCAAAGTGAATTTTTATTATTTATATTATCATTGGCATTTGTGGACAATTTAAATCATTGAACCCTGGACTAATAGAGCAGGCAGGGATTTTGGAAATTCACTAGTCCACTCTCTTGCTTCACACAACTCTTGGGTCAAATGGATTGGAGAGTGTCAGTTACTTACCTAAGGTCACACACCTAATATAGCCTTTCTTCCTTCTTTCCTCATTCCCTCCCTGCTACTCTTCTCCTTCCCTGCTTCCTTATTTTCTCCCAACAGACATTTGAGTACTGGACACACACTAGGTGCCTGACTCTGTTCTTGGCCCTGTGGACCCAGAAGTGAACAAGGTCGAAGGGTTCCTTGTCCTCAGCTCCACAGCCTAGTTTCTCAATGATTACTTGTAGACCAGACCTTACGCCCCACTCCCTTACTCAGGTGGGAATTCACTCGCTGAGACAGTCTACAGGGAGAAATGATTTCTTCATTAAAGAAAAATGTTTATAACATTATATAACCAGCATTTTGCATATTTTGGGGGATATCTACCGGAAGGACTGTTAGTTTTACCTTGATCCTAATGGTGTTTTTGGAGCACGAAAGGACCAACCACTCCCAAATTCAATGAGCAATGAGGAAATTAGGTTTCAACATATTTCTCAAGATTAAAAAGTGAGCATTTTCGTGTATGAATATTTTATTAGAAAAGTTTCTGTGACTAGCCTCAGAATTTTGTAATGCCCAGCATGAAATGTGTAATAAATTTCATAATTGGAAAGAGAAAGGTGATTATAAAAACATGGTTTTAAGGGGCTGATAACTCCAAGAAAAAGCACACCAGTGCATAACTGCTTACGCATCTGAGTACTATATCTTGAAAACAGCTGGTAGTGAAAGTTTGAGTTGAGCCCTTAACAAGGAACATCATACTAAAGTTACCTTTATCTTTTTGCCAAGGGAACAAGTGGATGAACCAGATTGCATATTTGCCTCACCCTAAATACTTTTGTGCCTGCACCCATACCACTGTGGTGTCTGATCCTGTCAGATCTCGGAAGCTAAGCAGGGTTGGGCCTGGTTAGTACTTGGATGGGAGACCGCCTGGGAACACCAGATTACTGTAGGCTTGGGAGAAGGACCCAGCAACCCATCCCAAAAATCAATCCGCCATTGAAAACCCTATGAATAGCAGAGAAACACTGACAATAGCTTTTTTCCTGTTGTATATAGGGTCTTTATGAGTAGGAAATCAACCCGACAGCACCTAACAACAACAACAACAAATACTTTTGCAAATGGGACAAATACAACACAGTTATGTGCCCTTCTACTGAAAAAATGGATTTATTGACTTAGAAGCATGCTTTTTTTTTCTGTTTTGGAGGGGTGGGGTTTGAACCCAGAGCCTTACACATGTTTTGCAGGAGTTTACCACTGAGCTGCACCCCCAACCCATTTGTTTACTTTTTTTGATCTTGAGACAGAGTCTCATTAAGTTGTGCAGGCTGCCTATGACCTTGAACTTGCTATCCACCTGCCTCTGCCTCCTGAATCACTGAGACTACAGATCTGCACCATAGCACTCAGCCTCTTATTGGTTTTCTGTGCTTGCTTAGCGAGCTACTCCTTGTTGGATGTCAATTCATTCTCTGTGTCTTCCCATCTCATAACTTCTTGGACCCCCTGCATACATCTGCTGTCTCACATAGGCTTGCTGATTGCATTGATTTTGTGTGGACTTCTGCCTCCCCCCAAAAGCAGTCCCCTGAGTTCCTTTTCCAGGAGCAGCAGTGTGCTCTTTGCTATGGTGGCTTCATTAGTCCTGTGAATGGCCCTTTTGAAGCTTTTGATGAATTTTTAACAGAAGGAAAATAGCCTGCTCCATTACGCTCTCTGGCAAGGGTTCTTGCACAGCACATGTATTCTCATGGGCATGTATACAGCATAGCCTTGCAAGGGAAGGAAATGTCAGTATTAACTCAGAAGGAGCAAGATTTGTTCATAAGTGTGAAACAAGCATTTCTAGTAATGCCAGGAATCTGCTGAATTCACTCTGAAAAGATAGGGTATCAGTAGTGCTATTGTTTTAGGGGTCTCACTCAGAGAAGTAATAGAGGCCATAGACGTGCAGGTTGCACAGTTGTCACCACTGCAGGTCTCCACCTTGTTAGCTGTTCTGACAAACCAGGGAGCAAGTATTTATGGAGGATGGAGAAGGGATTGACTTGTGAATTCTGCATTTGTGAAGGTCACATTGAGTTGCTGGACCTCTTCAGCATTTCAACTTACAGAATTACCATGTGAAATGTCTGCCCTATACCAATCAGTTCATGTTCAAATTTTTAAAAAATTAAAAAATGAGTGCCAATGGATTGGTATGCTTTCTTCCCACTGTGAAAAGTAGTGTTCTAAGGAAAGGCAGAAATTTTAAAACATTATATAATTTGTACTAGCTTACCAGAGCAAAGTCTTATTTGTTTGGTCATCTGCCTGTCACTGTCTTCTATTGTACAATCATATGTCTCAGATCATTTCAGACAGCTTGTGTGAGGCTGGATTCAAGTGACTCACAAGATCCCTGGTTTGTCCATCGGTGATGAGTGGCGTGCTCAGATTTCAGTTCCCCCTGTGCACTGTGGAGATCAAATTAGCCACTATGTCGTTGAGTAAAAGAAATTGAAACTATGCCATGGATCCACATGGCACATGGCTAGTTAAGAGCTAAACTAGGTTGGCATTCATAGTAGGGGAGCTGGAGAAGAGCTCCAGTCACACCTAGCCCAGCAGGTCTCATAGTGTGGTGACAAGACAATCAATGTGACAGACTTTGAGAATTTTCCCATTTTGACATAGGGCGTATGGATGGACTGAGAGGTCTTTAACTGTGCTGATGTGACATTTCAAATTTGTGGTCACTGATGCCACGGATGTTAATTCTGACAGTGTTAATTACGAGAAATTACAAAGCCGCTCCAAACAGACTGTACCTTTCACACTCTGATAGGGTAGGCTCTGGCGTGAGAACATCTCTTTATTAATATCCATCCCCGCAGGGCTGCTGCATGTAGTATTAGGAATATGAGTCCTGAACTTCCAAGGACAATGCAGGAAGCCAGGGAGATAGGGGTCAGAGGGCAGGGAGTGTGCTTATTTAACAGTTTTAGGAAGACACTGCAGCATCCACCTTCAAATCACCTGGCTGGTGGCATTTGGAAGGGAAATTTGATTTATTAGCACGTTAATATGCTGTGCATTTTGAAATATGGTTTTAACTGCACCAGGGTCATATGTGCCACTGTGTGCTCCCCGCACCTGTGAACAGGTAGGTTTCCTGAAGTGCTGTAATTGCTTACCATTTAGTATGCTACTCAGACTGCTCTAGGGCATGCATTGCTTTCTCAGGAAAATTTTCCCAGCTCCTCAGGAAGTAGGCACTCTTCCGCCAGCCTAATATAGGAATCTAAATAGCAATCTTGTTACTCCCAAATACAGCGTAGGGAAGTAAACTGTGAAAAAAAATGTTGTTGTTGTTAGGTGCCGTCGAGTCGTCGAGTCAGTATCCGACTCACAGCGACCCTCATAGGGTTTTCAATGGCTGACTGTTTCGAGATTGCCTTGGGAGTGGATTGCCAGGTCCTTCTCCCATTTTTGCGGTGCTGGGAATTGAACTCAGGACCTCAGAGACTGCAGCACAGCATTCTACCAACTGAGCTAAATCCCAGCCCGTAAAAAAAAAAATAGCAATGTAAATAGTGCAGCTATAAGGCCAGTACTGGGGGAAGGGTGTAAAAGTTGTCCTATATAGTTTAGTTTGTATTATTATAAAGCAAAAGTCCACATTAGAGAGGAAGCCCACCTAGACATGGAAGTAGATAAAATAGTAAGATGATGCAGCAGGTCTTATTGCTTTTCTGCAAAACTAAAGCCCTGTTGTTCAATGGAGGCCATCACAGAACAGCTCTCCATGTTAAGACCCTGTTCCCGAATATGAGTGTACTTCCCACTTGATATAGGCATCTGCTAATCATTATCACCATACTTGCAGTTGGAAAGACATTAAAATATACTACTTTCCACAGACAGCAGAGCTGGCACTGGGAACACAGAATTATGCTTGTATTTTCTGCTATGTCAAGAGCAAAGACAGGCATGGCCTATTAGAAAAAAAAAAGATAAAGAAGAAAATTCATCAGTATGTAGTTAGCATATCTCTTTTGTGTAAAGATCGTGTTGCTCAAAGGGACCTACCAAGGTGCACCACTGTTCTGCCTCTGCATTGTGTATAAGGCCTTGCCTTGCCTGGTGAACACCTACCTTGGCCTTGCTTCTGATGGTTCACTGAGAGCTCTTTATATATCCATGGTCTCCACCATGGATTTTTAGGCCTTCTTTCATCCTTTCCTTCTTAATTTCTGGAGCTCCTGAGACACCAGCAGTTCTCCCTGAGGTTCATCCTCTCCTCTTCAGATTCTCTGCTAGGACATGGGGGCAAATCCTGACATTGCCTCATTCAAGATGCCAGGGCATCCATTGCACAGTGTGGGAATGGTCTCAGTGGTACCCTAATGGCTCCAAAAAATACCCATTTTCTCTTCTTGAAGAACAATAAGAACAATGTTAAAAGGAGCCCAGGTGTTGCTAATTTCCAAAATGAGATCTTTACACATTTATTATATTTACATTCTTTGGGAAATGTTTCCTACTCCTCAGACCCAGTAAAATCAACACTTTTCATTGGAATCTCATAGAGGGGTAAACACAAGCAGGGAAAGGACTCACTTGTACAAAATAACTGGAGCAGAGCCCCAGAAGTCATGTGTCCAGTCTTGTGATTTTTCCATTCAGAAAATATTTGTACAGAGCAACTCCAGTAAGGTGGCATTTGTTGTATAACCCCTGGCTCCAATTTCCTTGGATAGTTGTTTATTGTTTCTGTTCAAATTACTCTTTTTTTCTTCTTTTGGTACTGGGGGTTGAACCCAGGGCCTTGTGCTTGCATGCTCTGCAAGTGCTGGACCACTGAGCTGCACCCCAAGCCCATTTTTTTTTCTTTACTTTTTGAGACAGGATCTCGCTAAGTTATGCAGACTGCCTCTGGTCTTGAACATGTGATCCTCCTGCCTCCACCTCCCAAGGTGCTGGGATTACAGGCGTGTGCCACCGCACCCAGCTCTGTTCAAATTACTCTTGATGTTACTTCAGTATTATGGCCATTATCAGTATTAAACAATGAACTTTTATGTGCATCGAAATATTAAAAATCTTCATCCAAAAATGTCTGGTATAACTTTCCTTTCTCTTGAGATTATTGCTCTTGCTGTGCTGCTGGTAGTGCCATCAAAGGGTACTATTGGACCTGAGGCCTATCAATAGGCCCAAGCCACCAGGAGGAGGTCAGGGAAACAGGTCATCATAATTAGCTTATGCCAGATTTCTTTCATGGGGTTTGGATGGGGAAAAAAGCACTAGAGGGGGTATGGGAGCTTATCTACAAGTGGGTCTCCTGGCTCAACTCTGGGACCAAGAGCTCTAGAGCTCTGGAGTTGGGACACCTGGCTTCTAAGTTTAGTCCCTGTACTGACTAGTTCTGGGGAATTTAACTTAATTGAACTATAAAAGCCTCAGTTTCTCTTTCTCTCTCCAGAACGGGACTGATAATCATTTCTTCTCACTTTTGTCACCAAGGATCAAGTGAAATACTGTACAAGTGGTTTAAATACCAAAAAGCGTCATGCACGTACTGGCTATTCTTGTGGCTTGTATATAATTAAATAAGTCTCTTATTTAATGGCCTCCAGCCATGATCAGCTCTTTCAAGGCACAGTATGGATTTATTGCATCATTAGCAAAGAAATTTCCTTTTCTGAGAAGGCCAAGATTACATTTTGTGTAATGTTGTCTTCCATAGAAGTGACCATTTTCAAGTACTAATTTTACGTGCTCTTGAGCATTTGGCAAATGAAGTGGAACACTTAAAAAAAATCTTTCTTTTTAGATAGTTGTCTCAAAACACAGATGCATCATTTCTCATCAGAGCAAGAATGTGTGCTGTTTTCAACTGGCTGCCTTTTTTTTTTTTCATCGAAAATGCAGCTCACTCACAGCTTGTTCCTGATGAAGGAAAATGCTCACACCACCACATTTCCTCATTAGCTTTGCCCAAGACACACTCCTGTGTCACAGCTGATGGAGCCTTTATGAGCTTTGTAGCCAAATGACTGATGTTTGCCTCGTTATGTCAGATCTGAGGGCACTCCTGGCATCTCTCTTTATTCCCTGTCTAACACCATCAATCGAGCAGCTGCTGTGCACCCATGATCAGGCTGATTATGAAAATGTGCTCAGGAGCCTGACAACCCAAATTGTCTTTTATCTGAAGAGGCCAGTAGGTTCCTGATAGAGCTTATAGTTCTATAGACAGATTTTGTTCCAGGACTGACAGGTGAGAATCACCCAAACTGAGTCCATGGGAGCTAGGTATGGGCCATGCAAACTAACTCTGGTTTATTATAGAAGACGTTCCTAGAAAGATGGGCTTTGGCCATTTTGGTCATTTTCTTATTCAGCCCTTACAAGATACTCTTGGACACTTCAGTTTTGGGTTTATGTCCTAAAGAAGTACAGTTTTTTTCAGGACCATAGGAAGAAAGCTTGTTAAGTCCAAGGCCTGCTAATAGGAAATACATTTTTCCTAAATATGTATTTTTTTCTTAAATGATGGTAAGCATGTATTTGTGGACCATATAAAATGCCAGCTGTGCTTTCCCCAAATTTCCCTGAATATGTGATGACAACATTCATTCACAGCCAAAGGCAAACGTGACCTTTGAGGTTGTCTGGTTCTGGGACTGCTGCTGGTTTGGTGGAGTGGTCTGAAAGGGGTGGTCCTGGGACCACTGACCTTCTCCTGTGATGAAAGCTCCCCTGTATGCCTCATGAGCAATCCGCTCTGCCACCTTGTTCTCAACTCCATGTGCTCTTAGCTGCACATGTTTCTGCTCTGAGACTGAAGCAGCCTTTTCCTCTTCTAGTTCTTCATTCATTCATTCACTATGTGACTTTTCTCTCTCTGCCCCACTGTCTAGCCTCCCTCTGTATCATTTCTTGCTTGAAAAAGTAGATGCCTCCACATTTTTTTTAGGTCAGAGCCTCGGGTTGCTCTCCAGTGTTTTAAACTGATTCCTCTGCTGGGCAAACAGACTGGCCTCCACCTGTATTCAGGATAACTTGGTGAGACTCTATCAGGAAGTTGACATACTTATTTCTAAATGGTTCTGACAATCTAGTAGTTCTCCAAACCAGCAAGTTCCTGTGGTGATCCAACAAGTGGGTTGGGGCGCAATATTTATATTTGTTGATTTGACCCTTTTTGTAATTATCATGATTGTATTGCTTGCTACTGATAAGGAGTCTAGAACATGGGTGACAGATAAAATACACAGTTCAAGGCTTAAACTAGGAGTTGAATTGTTTAGTGAAAAGCATAGATTTGCAATCTTAGCCTAGGATTGGAATCACGTACCCATGTCCAGAATCTACACCCAAGCAATTAAGACAGAATATCCTGGGTGGTCCTTGACATAGTCTGTTTTCAAAGCTCCCCATGTGATTCAAGCATATGTGCAGCCAGGACTGCAGCCAGGCTTGAGAATCCCTGGTGTGGTAGAGGCAGCAGGATATTCTGAATCGAAGATGGGAGTCTGGGCCTAGTATTGTCTGTTGTATTGTCTTTATTGGTGTGGTGAACCTGAACAAATCATTTAACATCTCTGAACTTTGTCATCTTTATCCATAAAGTGGGAATCAGAGTAATAGCTCCTATTAATCAAGTGTTTCTTTCTCTTTTTTTGTGTGGTTCTGGGAGATTGAACTCAGGCTCACACACACGTTTTGCAAGTGCTCTACCACTGAGCTGCACCTCCAGCCCATTTTTTTACTTTTTATTTTGAGACAGGGTTTTGCTAAGTTGCATAGGCTGCCTGTAGCCTCGAATCTGCAATCCTCTGGCCTCAGCCTCCCAAGTTGCTGGGATTACAGACAGGTGCCACTATGGCAGGCACTATCAAATGTTTCATATATACCTACCATTGTGCTGAGTACATTACAAGCATTCTTTTCTAATCTTCATAAAAATGTCAAAAGATTTCAGTGCTATAGGTATCTCCATTTTACAGGTGTGGGAACTGAGGCTCAGAGAGTTGGGATAATTTTTTGGGTCCTACAAATAAGGTGGAACCAGGACTCTTACCCAGGTGATGTTGACTCCACACTCCATGTTCTTACCATGATTTCTAGAAAAGAATAATCACCACCAGAAGAATTTCTTCACAGATCCAAGAATTAAGTTGTTATGTATTACAACATTCTGTAAAGTGTACATGGGTATGCATCCAGAAGTTGTTTATTAGTTGTAATAATAAGAAGACTAAGCTTCAGAAATGTTAATTCAGAACTGAGTGGGACAGAGCTGAATGTTCATGGGCTCTCATGCCTTGGTTCAAAGTAAAAGGCAGCACTTCAAACTACTTACTGCAAACCCATTAGGATTTACTTGGGTCTGGAATCAATCCAGAAATACATCTGGGATGCCCTCCTTGGGACTTCCTCACTTCATGTTTATGTCTGCTAAATTTCAGGTTCTTTCTCAGTTTACATAGCTAACTGTGTAATATCAGGCACGTAATTGATGGGTTTTAAAAAGAGAGAGATGTGGTTGTCATGTAGCATATAAAGCATTAGCTGTCTTTACTTTTGTTTTGTGAGACAGGGTCTCTCAATGTAATCCAATCTGGCCTTGAACTCACTAGGTAGCTCAGTCTAGCCTCCAATTAGCAATCCTCCTGCCTCAACCTTCTGAGTACTGGGATTACAAGCATGTACTACCATATCCTTTGGCTTTAACTTTTCTCCCTGGTGGATTCATCACATGCATCTGATTTCTCACCTCCCCAAACTACTCCAAAAGTGCAATAAAGGTTTTTGTGTTTTATTTTTTTTGGAGTGTATACAAAAGAACTCAATATAAAAGAGGACATAGTAAGTTTTGGGGAAGCCGGAAAGCATTTGGACAAATAGTAACTGGTTTAGCAGGTGTGGAAATCAAAATCCTAAGCCAGCATTGAGAAAAGCTGAGAATCAATACAGTTCACAACGCAGAATCTTCAAAAGTCTCAGGAATTGGTGATACCTGACAGCCCTTGAAGTGGGCCTGCTGAGGCTCTAAATGGAGAGGAAGAAGTTAGATTCCTAATTCCTCTCCCTCTAGCATACACTTTTCTCTTGCTCTACTCCTGCAGAAAATGAGAGTTTTATTCTCTGGAGAAGGTGAAACAAAGGGTTGTTCTGGAGTACTTTAGTTGAAAAGGGGCAGTAAGTGAACACATTCATATGCCACTGGCTAAAGGCAGAGACCACCAGGCACTCTGACTATCCCCAGAATACTGGCAGCCAGGACTCATGGTGGCATTCTAAAATAAAGGAGGTAAACAGGAAATTCTGCAGACTTTCAGAGAGAAGGCAAGAGAGGAGGAAGGGAGGGAGAGAATAGGTAGCATGCAAAAAAGACAGAGGGGCTTTGGACCTCACAGCAAAACTGGAAGCTAGCAGACGATTCTGAAGGAAAATAACCTCCACCATGAGACTTCTACCTAGCCAAATTATCAATCAAGTGGGAGGACAAACGAAAATACTTTCAGACACTCAAGGTCGCAAAAAATATTTTCCTCCAACCAATATTTTCTCTGCAAGCTGCAGGAGGATGTATTTGTTCACCAAGATGAAGGAATAAATCAAAGAAGAGGATGGTATGTCTATAGGAAACAGGAGCTCAAACACAGGAGAGAGACAAAGGAAATCTTCAGGTCGATGGGCAAGAGAATCACAGATGTAGAGGGCAAGCAGTGGAGGCTGGAGTAGGCCAGGAAGCTTCCAATGGAATTCACAAAGAAGGTGGAAGTGATAGCTGATGGGAATGAATTTATTGACAGTATTCACACAACTGGTAGAGAGTTTGAGGCTGCATTAGTGCTAAGTGCATAGGAAGTAAGACAAGCAATAATAAAAGCCAGTTATGATGATTAACTCCAAAGAGTTGTTCAGGAAAGGAAAATTATAGTTCAGCATATGGCTTAGCTTGTAATAGCATACATAACAAAAAATGTAAATATAGATAGATCTGACTGAACTTTTGATATAAATGTTGAGAAGAGAGAGGGATGGGAAGTATTCCAACATGTGGTAGTAAAAGGAGAAAGCAAGAAAGCTAAATGCTCATTTTTCATAAAAACAAGTCAATACATAAAACCTGAAACTGAAAAAAATAGCAATTTAGCTGTGTTATTTAGAGAAATCAGGCCAAATGTCCAAAGTATCAACTAAAGGAAAATCTGAGGCAGAAAAGAGATTGGGGAGGGGAGGAAGGCCCAGGCTGGTGACTTCTGTCTTAAAAGCTTTTAGAGCTGGTTGACTCTTAGAATCATCATGTGTCGACATCAATTTGAAAAAAAAAAAAATCTCAGGTATCTACTGCTTTTTTTTTTCTAATATAACAATGGAAACGCCCCCGAGATAGAAATTACAATGAACAAAGTAGTAATAAAAATTCCTACTAACCAGGTGAAAATTACAAAATAAAGCAGACCACCAGTAGAGAAGCAAAGCCTTCAAGAAACTTTAGTCATGAAGGAAAAACAATGTAACACCAAAGAAACAGGCTACGATGTATCTCCAGGACCCAAGAACCCTATCCCCAACACTTCATGGCCACTTGTGCAATGGGGCAAGTGCCTAGCCAGGGAGCCTGGAAAGTTGCACAAAGACCCTTTCATATAGCCAGGTCTCTTCCCTTAATTGCTTGTAAATCCAGTGGAGCTAGCCCAAATACAGTGGGTACTTGAGATGCAGCCTGAAAAGAGCATATAGGGGGACTACTATGTTCCCATCTCCTCTGTCTATAAGAATCAGGATTTTCCCCACATTTTGCATGAGCTTTTCTCTTTAGTAGTTCAGCTCTCTCAATTAGGCCAAGTAGTAATATGCTGAACAGCAGTGCAGATCCTAAATGCCAGTTAGCAGGGTTTAATGAAATACAAGAGCTCAGCGCATGGGAAAATCTTATTAACAGATATTTGTGGCCATTTACTTAATTGATGTGACTAAATAGTCTAACTAGGAGACTATTAGAAATAGTTGATACTATTTTCCCCTCCTTTTGCATTGTTGTGTGATGAAATCTGTGAAGATTATGGTGTGTATTGACTGATTCCTGAAACAATGAAAATGCCCTGCCAAACTCTCAGCACTTTTAATGAGTGACTCAGTGGACCATGTTAACTCTTCCTGTGTGTCTGTCACCAGCAGCCACCCACGGGTTACTGGAACTGGGCTTGCTAGAGAAGGAAATATACCATCAAATGGGGCAGATGAGGGTGGCTGAGTGACCATGTTTCCTATGGTGAGGCTATAGTCAGTCAATTTGAAATGGTCAGTACCCGGGTGCAGTTTACCAAGAACCTTTGCTTTGCAGGGTGCTTTCACAAAGATGAGAGCTTTTCAGCTGCAAAATGCTTCCTAACATTTATAATGTCAAGCCCTGCTGCTTTTGTATGTTGCCCTAGAAAAGGCCCTACAAGAGAGTGGGAAGCAGAGGTGGACAGACCATGAAAGGAGTGAGGTAATCTTCGAAAGCATAGGAAACTGAACAGGTATTTCCATTCTCTGCACCAGGTAAAACCAGCACAGGCCCTTAATCACATGTTGTTCCATGGTATTATTAAGTGAGTACATTTTGCATGGCCCACCTGCTAGTGTAACTAATTAACAGCCATTCTCATTAACTACATTGATCAGGATCATAAAATAATTTCAAATTGCTGAACATGATCAGCAGGAGTAAAATGGTTTCACTTTAATCCCTTAATGATTTTTTCATGATTAATCAAACAAAATATATGTAGTTATTTGATCCACTTTTTTCATCTTGAAACTGCAATACAGGGCAATTACAGTAGACATAAAGTTGATGCAAACATAACTACATTTCTTACAGTAGCTAATTAAGCAATAAGGCACAATGGGGTGGGGTATATGATTATTATGAGATAATCACCCCCCTGAGGAGTCACAAAGCAAAAGGCACAGTTGAGTACCTCTGCTCCCACAGGGCTGTGATTACCTTTGGATAACCACGCATCCCACCACTGCCTTATTGCTAATCGGAAATTCTTGCATTATACACAGAAATAAATGGAGGAAAATTACTTTGATCATAGGAAATGGCTCACAACAGTAGAAAGGTTTCATCTATTAATAGTGACAGAATCAATGTGTGCTTTGGAAGGTTAAATAATCTCTCATGCTGTTTTCACATCATCTATGGGTGTTGGGGGGATTTAAAATGGATTGTTTAGATGTGGAAAAGTATATGTCTGGTGGTTTGGGTGTGTAAAATGCCTTCAAATGCTCATATTTGTAATAATTAATTTTTAGTTTGGAAATTTGTTTTTTTAATGGTACTAGACTTTTCTTGAATGAAATCATAAAAGAATAATAGGGTAACTCATTTCCAAAGTCTAAGACAGACGAAAAAAATACATCTGCTAGGTATCAACCATGATCTCAGATTTCTGTCAGCTCTGAAACTTTCCCTCTATCTCAGCCAGCTGCAAACGTGGCAGTGGGAATATTTAGCCATTTAGGTTAGGAAGATGGCTCTGGATCTGCCTGAGACATAGTTCTGTGCCCTTCGTTCCAAAGGAAAGCAGAACGGACAAAATCAAACCCACAGAAACAAATCCAAGGCAAAGCAGCCAATCTTCTTCCTGTGCCAGGGTGAGCAGGAAGGGCGAGAAGCCCCTCTTCCTGAAGGTGCCACTGTCCTGCAGCATTTGAGTTCTTTTATCTGCACTTAGTACACTGTGTGCTGGGGGCATGCTAACTTCATCCTAACCACCAAATCAATGTACTTCTTCAGTTAGGAGCAACCACGGGCTTAAGGGCAGAAGTCACAGGAAAGAAAAGAAACGAAGCAAACAAAAGCCCTACCACTCTCACTGGTAACTTCTAAATAACAAGTATTGGAGATACAACGTAATGCATGACAAACGTACCTCTGGAGCCTGCTTTTTGCATTTAATGTCCAGAGTGATTTCATCCTCACCAACTATATAGATATACTTTGTAAACTTCACAGATTTTGACCAAATAACTGCCTTGTTTTTACTGTTAAAATCATTATGTTTGTCTTGAGTTATGCCTCATATGATCAGATTTATTTCATTTCATCTCTCTTCCCTTTTGAGTAAAATAATTTTGGCTTTCCTGGAAGTGTTTAAGTTTTTTTTTTTTTTTCTATTTTAACTCTAAAACAATGACATGGTGGTTGAATAGTAGTTGATTCTTGAAGATGTTCACACAAATTTGCCCAGGTTTTTTTCAAAATGAAGATCCCTAGTTTAGCATCTGTGGATTTCCCAAAGGAAACGTAGTCATGTACTTATTGTGACCCTGGAAAATGAAGATAAATTGTATCCTATGCAGGATACATTACTGACTTTATGACATGCATAAATTGACAATTGAGTGTATCCTTTCCATAAAAGCAT
>VMDO01018991.1:0-12236 GCA_007922755.1 Pedetes capensis
AGTTTCAAAAAATGTTTCATGACATGTGATCTCATCTAATAATCACAATTTGGAAGACCCTTAAAGATATGGGGACAATACTAATCATTATTTAAAGCTTTATAACTAAAATACAGTATCTGGTATTAAAAGATAAGGTTGTATCTTCATGCCAAAAACATCTGAAAAATGATGTATTCAGTCACTCAATCAGACATTTTGTGTCATGACATTAGTTTGATATATTTAAAAACTGAATTACCTGGTTGGATTGGAATAATGATACAAAACTGACAATATTTTCTTTTAGGAACCAAGAAATGACTGAGATATTAATAAAGGATATGAAATATCTCACCACTCGAGATCCATTGTTCTCCTACCAATATTAGCACTTCTAGAATCTCAAAACTTAACTACCAAATATATTCAGATGTCATTAATATTTTCCCATAATGCTATAATTTTCATATATGTGAAACATGGGCTGTGATTTAGTTCAGTTGGTAGATTGATGCTCTGCACTCTCGGAGGTCCCGGGTTCAATTCCCAGCACTGTGAAAATGGGGAAAGGATGTGGCAATCCAGTCCTTAGGCAAACCTGAAACAATCAGCCATTGAAAACCCTATGAGGGGCACTATGAGTCATACAAAACTCAACAGCACTGAACCAACATGTGAAATATATTACAATATTTAAATTTGTAAAGGTTCATGTTTTTGCACACTAATTCTTTTTTAATCAGAAGATTAATACAACAAGACTTATGAAGTCTCATATAGCTACTGATTCTTTCATTTCTATCAACTTTTGAGTAGCACATATGCATAATTTTGCTGTTGTCATACCATAAGCCATTTATAATTGATAGCTCATGCAATTAGAGAGTATTCAAAATCATGAGTTTCATTTCTAGGAAAGACTAATTATTGCACAGTTTCTAGGGAAGAATATTGACAGGTCGAATGAAATAGATGGTTTCCTATTAAAAATTCTACTAGAAAAGAAAACCAAGATCATTCCTCTACTTTTGATAATGTGACTTCTCCTATTCAAAGTGTTAGAAATTTCAGCATTCTTAAAGCCACCTAGAATTTATCCCTAAAGAAACTTTAAATTGAGATATAGAACATGTGGACAAAGGGTGATTGAGTTAAGATGGCAAACTAGAAGCAGCACCATGACATGTGGTCAAATAGGGGAGGCAGGATAAGGTAAAACAGACTTTATCCTGAACAAAGAAAACCAGAGAAAGCAGAGAGATTAAAGGGGAGGTGACAGAATAGCCTCCACGTGCAGAAGACTCACAAAGCGAGGAATGAACGTAATTGAACTTAGACCCATGGCATCCCAGCAGGGAAACAGTAGTCCTATCCAAAAGGTAAACAATACTTTCTTGCCCTGCTCAGGGGTCTGGCAGTAAACAGGGATAAATTACTGAATAGAGAGGACTTTGAGAAGGTATCACCACAGCACTCAGGTGTGGGACAGATGCGCAGACCAACTGTGGGGCTGCAGGTAAATCAGAAGCAGGCTTGCTTACTGGCTTACCTGGTTATAGCATGAGGAATTGTGACGCAGGGGTGGGCTCTTGAACCATGCCCAGCATCCCAGCAACCATACTAAATAGCTTGAGGTGCTGTGGACCATAGTAATACAAGTAAGCCACACCCAGGTTCCCCTAGATACATGAACACAACCCAATCACAAATTGAACTCTGTGCCGCACAGGTAGACACTGTGCCAGGCAGATCTGCGGGAACTGGCCTGGGGAGAAAGAACCTCACATAGAGCTAAACTGTGAGGCAGGACCCCAGGCCTGGATAGGGCAGCTGGCTGGAGATTCTCAGAGTATGTGGAACAACACAGCCCACAGAAAGACTGCTCCATTTGTGTGTGGAGGGACTGGGAGGATTCATCTGCAGTTGGTGAACTGGACTTAACTCAGGGCTGTAAACAACTGATGCAAATCCTATTGGATAACTCCTGGCTGGCAGGAGGGACTTATTAGGCAGGTCGTGACAGACTCCTAGATGAAACTGTTCCACAGTGGCAAATCCTGGTTGATAGATACCTAGAAAGGACTGCTGCAGAGCTGCAGGTCCTGGCCGATAGATGCCTAGATGGCACTGCTCCACAGTCACAGGTTCTGGAAGACAGACAATTACACATGACAGTTCCCCAGAGGATAGGAATATAACACTCAGATCCAGTGCTCCTGCTGCTTGGTAATTTTTTTGTCTATCTCTTTAAATTTTATTTTTCTTTATTCTTCTCATTGTTTACATTTTTCATTTTTTTTTCTCTCCTTTTAGGTTATCCTAGGTATCTGATTCACCCACGTGTCTGTCAGCTTGTCATGCTCTGGGGCTTGCATGTTGTGGTGATGATGAAAGCTATGCCACAGGTATTTCAGATACTAGCAGGGCTACCCATGGTGGAGAGGTTTCAACTGAGCTTTCAAATTAACACAGACTAGGGAGAAGGACCTTGCAGCTCACTCTCAAAACAATTAGTCATTGAAACTCCTATGAATAGCACAGAAGCACTGTCAAATATAATGCTGGAAAATGAGCACCCAAGGCTGGAAGGCATTCAAGAAATGACTGGGGAAAAGCTGCCTTCTCAAAGTAGAACTAACTTTAATGATGAAAATGGAGTAAAGTCTGTGGGACCTCCATTTGTTGATGTAGCATGACTCAAAATAAGAAGAAACACAGTGGCTCCAACAATGGACTCAAACAGAAAAAGATCATTTACACAGCACAGTGTGGGGTAGTGTTTTGATCTGCTGTACACAGGGTTACTATGAGTCATACCCAACCCGATCGCACCTAACCACAACAAGCTATTTGACTATAATACGTTCAACGTTAGTTGAACCCAAATTCATTTGTTAAAAAAAAAAAAGGAAACTTTTTATATTTGTAGTTGTTATACTTCTTGCAATGTCTGTGTGTGTGTGTGTGTATGTGTGTGTACGGGCTGGGGTTTACCTCAGTTGGTAGAGTGCTGTTTTGAGTGCTCTGAGGCCCTATGTCCAATCCTCAGCACCAAAAAAATAGGAGAAGGACCTGGCAGCCCACTCCTGAAACAATTCTAAAAACATTCAGCCATTGAAAAGCCTATGAATAGCAGATAAACAATGACATGGTGCCAGGCATGGCACAGTGTCAGGGAGTGTTTTGTTTTATTATACATGAGTTGCCATGAGTCAGATCCACCTTGATAGCACCTAACAACAACAACAAACTGAACAACAGAAAATATACATATATATGTATACACAAATATACATATACACGTATGTATCATTTTTCTACAGTATACATGCAGATTTATATTTCCAGCTGCTATTTTCTTACATACTATCCAATACTCTCCTTTCTGACTACTCTTTCCCTTACTCCTGCTGGATCCTGATCTTTCTCTTCCTTCTCCCTCTACCTCCACCCCTAATTTTCATCCGTCTGCCATAGATATCTGAACCACAATTAATGTCTAACCCCAAACCTACTGTATACTACCCCTACCATAGCCTTTAATTAGGTAATTTCTTAAGTATCATCTTGCTTCAAAGCAGGTAAACTGTAATTATAAAACTGGTTTTGGTCAAAATTGTTACAATAACAACAGAATGTATTGTCCTTTCTGAGCAATCCTGGGGAATAAGACCTCAAGAAAAGAAAATACACTAAGAAGACTCCCACGTATGTCACTAACAGGTAGCCACCCTAACAGATGCAAAACACTCAACACAGAAACACATGAAACATGAAAAAGCAATATGATGGGACTTCTCCAAGTGACTATAATTCCTTACTAATAGAAACAAAACAAACTGAAATGCTTGATTTGTCAGACAAAATTCAAAAGTCTATTTATAAAAATGGTAAGTGATCTCAAAGAAAACCCAACTAAGTAGATAAATGTGATTCAGGCACTTCACACAAAAAAGTACCTAACTTACAAGAAAAATTCAGCAAAGAAATTGAGATCTTGACTATACTGATATCAAACCCAGTTGACTTCAGTCATAAACTTATCAGAAAGGACAAGGAAGGCCATTACAGGGAATAAAGGGAATAAACAACCGAGAAGACATAACAGTTGTAAATTTTATGCACCAAACACTGATGTACCTAATTTCATAAAACAAATGTTACTGGCCATAAAGGAACACATAGGTCCAGATATAATAATAATGGGTGGCTTTAATACCCTTTAATACCTCACTCTAATTATTAGAGAGATCATCTAAACAAAAACTTTTAAAAAAATCCCACACTTTAACACCACCATACACCACCTGGACTCAACAGACATCTGCAGAATATTTCATCCAACACATGCAGAATACACATTCTTCTCAGCCTACATAGAACTTTTTCTAAAACAGACCACATTTTAGCTAACAAAATAGGCCTCAACAATTACAGAAAAATGAGATCATTCCTTGCATACTACCATATCAGAATGGAATGAAAATAGAAATTGATAGCAAGAGAAATTACAAAAATGTTACAAATACAAGGACACTAAATGACACACTTTTGAATAATCAATGGGCCAATGAAGAGATCAGAGAGAAAATTTTTAAAGTTCCCACAAACAAATGAAAGTGAAAACACAACCTATGAGAACCTCTGAGATATAGAAAAGGTAGTACCATGAGGGAAATTCATAGCTATGAGTGCCTACATCAAAAAATCAGAGAAAGCTCAAATAAATAACAATTTTATAAACTCATATTATGCATTCCAATTATTTTGCTAATCATGTCCTTATTTTTTCACTATAATAAAGAGTTCTGGAATTTAAATATTATCACATATTTTCATGGAATTGGTAGTTAAAGGGTTAAGATTAGAAAATACAAGGAGACTTATCCAGAGCCAGGAGAGGTCTAATGGGAAGAGGAGTGGGAGGAGACAGTTAGGAGGAAGGGGGGAATAACATCAAGAGCAAACAAGGAGAGAACAAGTGCAAAGTACAGGATGCAATTGTATCAAAAACTCATGATGAAATTCATTATACTATATGCAAATTAAATAAATAAAAAGAATATGTGCAAAAGGATTTTATTGTAAGAAAACTTAAAAAGCAACAATTAACAATTAGGAAAGAAGAGGATTAAGAAGAAATAACACTCAAAACAACTGAGCAATTCAAGCTTCTTATTTGACTATGAAAACAGAAATGCTCCACGGTCTCTGAGAATCTGCATTCTATCTCCAGCACTGCAAAAATGGAAGAAAGACACGGCAATCCACTCCTAAAGCAATCCTGAAACAACCATTGAACACCCTATGAGGGTCACTAGGAGTCAAACCCAACTACATGGCACTTAACAACAACACTTTTACGGAATATGATTAAGATTTCAAAAACCATTTCATAACAATAATTCCATTTGATAAAACATATTTCTAATAAAGAGCAGAAATTAAGCTGGTCTTTCAGGTGAGCAAAAAGGCACAAGCTTAAATAACCCAAGTCACAAGTATAAATAGCCATGCTTTCATCCATCCATCATCCATTTAGCATTTAAGGAAAAACTACTACATCCCAGACATTATAGTAGTTATAATGCAATATCCTTGTCTTCAAGGTTCTCAGACCAGTTTAGAGATGGGATAATCGCCAGGCACAGTGATGCACACCTGCAATCCCAGCAACTCGGGAGCTGGAATCACAAAGATCTCAAGCTCGAGGCCAGAGACAGTTTGAATAACTTAGCGAGACTCTGTCTCAAAATAAAAAATGGGCTGCAGTGGTAGAGCACTTGCAAAGCATGCACAAGACCCTGTGTTCAACCCCTAGTACCAAAAAAAAAAAAAAAAAAGTACAACACGATGCAGTAAATGTTGTAAGGTGCATAGATCTTAACAAGTAACAGCTTTACATTGTTGTGGAACGACAAACTAAACTCTTTCGAATCTCATAGACAGACGTTCATGAAAAAAAAATGTATTCTTTGTATGAATACTCAGAAAGGTAGCACTGGAAAGGCCCCTAGGTTATTATTCTAATACCCTTATTTAACAGGTGAGGAAATCTCAAGAGGCTACGTGACTTTCCCAAGATGATAAAACTGAAAAATGACAAAGCTTTAAAGTTTCTGATTACAAAATCCAAGCTATCTAAACACACAGAATTTTACAAAGGGAAAAAAAAAGATAAAACTATTCAGTAACTACACATATTTAGTCTAGAATGATATATTTTTACCAATACCCTTACAGTTTTCAAATATCACAATGCAAATAATTATAGATCATAAATATATGTAAAAATACTTTCTGACAATGAAGTAAACTAACTTTCCAGCAATGTATGAATTGCCATTTTAGCAAAAAATGACTTTTATATTAATTCTATCATGTTATAACTTGCCAATGAATTAAAAAAATTTCAACATTCTGTAATCAAACATTATTCAAAAGGCAATAGGGAAAAAATTATTCTACATCATTTTAAAGATCACTGCTGGCACCTCTGAATGAACAGACATCACCATGCCAACTGCTCAGTGTTATAATGCAAGGAATAGACAATCGATACTGCAGTGCACAGAAATACACAATTCCCTGCTCATAGCCATTTTTAGTCTACCTTTAAGAGCCCAAATACAAATGAGCTTTATTTCATAACTGTACAGTTCTTTATGCATTTGTATCTATCACTATGGTTCTTTCTAATAATGCCTTGATTCTTTAACAATGTGGATTTGTTGAGGAAAAGGCTGTATTACATTGGTTTTTGAAATTTCCCAAAATAATGTAGCATGTCAGTCTCACTGACTTTTTAGCCTGAATTATATTCACATTACCTTTCTTCTAGTTCACTATGCTATTTCTGGTAGAGTGGTTCTGCCTACATGAGTAAAATTTTATTACACTCTTATCCTTCACCACTGGCTCTACCTTGGCAGTCAAGTTTAATCGTGCCAGATGTTGTTTTTGTAAAGCTCAATTCTTCTGCACATATAATGGCCAGGCTGACCAATTCTTCTACTCAAAGAATCACCCTCCCTCAGAAAAGTGGTATGTTCAGGGGATAATTTCTGACAATGAAGCACACTAAACTGTTTTCAATCAATTTCTAGGTTGCTATTTTACTGAAAAGATTTGATCTTCATACTCCAAACAGTAACTGTTTTATCCTGGCTGTCCGACTAAAATGTTTAGTTTACTGCTTTTCTCTTATTATGAGGATCTTTAACTACACAATAATATCTCATGCAGAAAATATAAATATGAATGATAATTATAAGGCAATGAACCAGATATTCTATGTGAAACTTAAGAAATCACATTGCTTTCTTGTTTCAGCTACATCTATGCTGATGTAACTTCAACCACTGAGGAAAAAATGCCACAAACCTTTATAAACGAAAAAAACTCATCTGAGAGGCCAGTTTGTCAGAAAGCACATTCTTATTTCACAAGAAAACTCAAAGGGATCTCTCCTTCCCCTGAGTTCCCATTGCTTGTTATCTGCAGTTTTCTCATGGCACTTAATAATTTCTCATTATTCCAGTTATTTATGTAAATGTGTTATCTTCCCTGCCAACCTGAAGATCTTTGCTGGCAGGATCCATGTCTAATTTACCTTAATCTCCACAATGCCAGCTTCTTCATTTATGTTCTATAAAGAACCATTTCTCTATCCTTTAAAGCTTCATGAAGGTTGCAGAAAGGTCAAGGTAATGAGGACTAGGAAAAGGCTATTTGATTTGTACAGTTTTTTGCTAGTGACTGACACTTATCACGTGCTTTTATTATAGGTCTTTTTATACACTCCCTAAATTCCCAATTGCATCAACTAAAAAGGAAGCTTTATAAGCTCCTTGAGGGAAAGTTCCATATGTTGCTCATCTTCGTATCTCTCAAAGCTTTTAAATAGAATCTTGCAAATAATAGGCACAGATACATAAATGAATGAACATAAATCAGACTAGAAGGATATATAGCAGACAACCATAAGACACAACATCTCACAGCCAAAAAGGCATTAGAATACAAAATGACATTTTATTCATTAAACATTTATTAAATGCCTACCATATACCAAAAACTGTACTATGAGCTAAAAGGACATATAATTTACCTCAGAGAACTCATAACTTAGTGGGGTAACCAGGAATGAAGCCAATAGTTATAATCCAAAATTATAAAAGACTGTGTTCACATATCCATTTTCTGAGCTTAGCCCAGTACATAGAATATTGGAAAAAGGTTTTTAAAAGAAGTAACTATGAGACTGGGGTTATAGCTCAGTTGTAGAGTGCTTGCCCAACATGCACAAGTCCTTGGGTTCAATCCCCAGCACAAGAAGAAGGAAGGAAGGAAGGAAGGAAGGAAGGAAGGAAGGAAGGAAGGAAGCCAGCTTAAAATTAATTTAAAATAATAAAACCTTAAGAACTAAAAGAGGTAAGATTTCATTAACTTGAACACCTCATGCATTACTCACTGTATTATTACTATTTCTAAAATACTTATAATCTGGCTGGGTACAGTGGTACACACCTCTAATCCCAGTGACTCAGGTGGCTGAGGCAGGAGGATCATGAGTTTGAGGTCAGAGGCAGCCTGCACAACTTAGTGAGAACCTGTCTCAAAAGAAAAAAGAAAAAAATGAGCTAAGGGTATCATTCGGTGGTAAAGCACTTGCAAAGCATGTGTGTGGCCCTGGGTTTAACCCTCAAGTACTGCAAAAATAAATCTTATAATCTAAATTAGATTGCTTCCCTGATCTTCCCTTTGTGCCATATCCGAATTATTATGGATGGTTATTCTATATATATTATCATTTTATGAGATATTTTAAAATACAGTCATATGCTACATAATGACCTTTTGGTCAATGACAGACAACATATATGGCAGTGGTCCCATTACTGGAGCTGAAAAATTCCTATCACCTAGAGATGCCCTAACTATCACAACACTGTACTGCAATGCCTTACTCACATGTTCATGGTGATGCTGGTGTAAATAAATCTACTGCACCGCCAATCAAGTACAGCAATTTATAACTATGTAGAATTCACAATACTTGATAATAATAAACAATTGTTACTGGTTTATGCATTTACTGTACTTTTATCATTATTTTGTAGTGTTCTCCTTCTACTTATTAATAAAGTTTACTGTAAGACAGTATGACATGCTATGCCAGCAGTTACTTCACATACGTCACATTTACTGAATCTCTTGACTACCTTAAGAGGCTATGGTAGTGAATGGCCTATGCTATACTATGTAAGTATACTCTATGATGTTTGCACAACAATGAAATCACCTAACAACACATTTCTCAGACTATATTCCCATTAAGTGGCACATGACTGGGCACCTAACCAGATGTTCATATTATTCTCTAGGTGTTATATAATTTACCTCAAATATTACTGGGAATTTTATTTGAGCACAATTTGACAATTTCCAACAGCTCATAGAATCATAAGACGCTACCCCAATATTTGATAGATAATAGCAAGAGTACTATCTAGTTATTGAAATATTTAAGCATAGCCTTTTGGAATTATTCAACTTTTAAAACTCAGCAAGTTAGTCCACTATTATACTCTTTTCTTTGGAAATTACTGGGACCTGAGCTAAATACAAAATAAACTTAATTTCCTTTCCCACAGATAATTAAAATGTACAGTATCTGTAAAAGGAAGAATTTTACCACTACTTGAAGCCCTAAAGCGTTAATGGATTAAAAGCATTTAGCAGTAATGTTTAAGCATTGTCCAAAAGAAGATGCACAATAAGAAAGTAGGCCTGATTTAGGTATCTTTTATATGGTGCTGGATTGTATAAGAATCCAGCTGGTCCTCTGTATTACAGTCGATAGTTGGCTAAAAAATAATAGTAAATGACAGTGTGCACTGCAGGGTATACCCCACTATAGATGTACTAGACTAGCATTTTAGGAACAGGCATTTTTTTCCTGCTTAAAAGAAATACATATTCATTGCTGAAAATTTAGAATGTCAGTAACGAATATAAATTACAAAAATCATTATCCCCAAACCCAGAAATTGCAAGTGTCTACATTTTGATGTACTTCTCTCCAGTATGTGTGTTTATAGGTGCTTTGCATGGTACACACATGGACTTCATGGACATAGTGTACACATATATGTGATACCTATATACTTCAGAATATATTGTGGACATTTCCCCTCATTTATAGATATGGTTCTAAATTTTAAACGGCTATATAGGATCCCACTGAATAAATAGATCATAATGTATTTAACAAATGACTTACTGTCGACCTTTTAAGCTACTTCCATTTTTCATTACTACAATTAAATGTATAATAAAATATTTTTGTACAACATTGAGAATTTTCATAGGGTAAACTACTAGAAGAGGAATTAAACAAATGGCATAAACACTTTGAAGTCTCAGTAAGTATCACTGAATTGCTTTCAGGAAAGATTTTATAATATCATCAGCAGTATGTGTGCCTCCCTCAGAAACACTGCATTGGAGTGATGGATGGTTGGGTGGACATAAGACATACTGTTAGAATGACACACTGACAGACAGGGATATGCACGCATAGATACATATACCCATAATAGGCACACACAACACATATTTCAATGGCTTATGTTAAAGAGACCAAGTGGGATCTCATTATTACTCTAAATTGTATTTCTTGCCTACTGGTGAAGTATTTATTTTATGTGCATAGTAATTACATATTCTGAATTTGTTATATTTCTTCTTATTTTTTGCCTATTCTTCTATTAACTATAGCCATATTCTTCATTGTGATAAACTATAAGTGTTGGCTGGATATAATAATATTAAAATGTTATCTGCTATTAAGAGTTGTAATTTTATTATAAAAATTGTTAAAATATACAGAAAATTTTAAAGAATAAAATATGGGTGTAATTATCTACCTTCCAGAGCTACTAAAAAACCACACTATCATAATTGCTTGACTTTCCTTTGCTTTTGAAAATAAATATTACAGATAAAGTTGAGCTCCTTTGTATCCTTCCTCAAACCAGTTCTCTTCCCTTCCTACGCCGAACCACCAATGATCGTGAATTTGGTTTGCATCCTTCCATCATGTTATTTTAGGTTATATTATAGGTTACAGATTTGCATCTTCCCATCACATTTTATTCTTAAATCATGAAATGTATTAAAGTACTATTTGGGCTATATTTTTAAAAGTTAAATTATCATATGCATCATTCTTCAAATTACTCTTTTACACAACATTAACTTTTTGAGCCCTATCCATGTTGGCACAAAAAGATCTAGCTCACCAAAGCAAGTAAACTGGAAAAAAGATAGCCTTTTCAATAAATGGTGCTGGGAAACACGGACATCTGCTTGCAGAAAAGTGAAAACCAACCCACATCTCTTAATATGCACAAGAGTTAACTCAAAATGGATAAAAGACCTTAACATAAAACCAGAAATTTTAAAACTAATAGAAGACAAGATAGGCAATACACTCCAACATATAGGCATAGGAAAGCATTTCCTTAATAGGACTCCAATTGCTCAAGAAATTGCAACAAGAATAGATAAATGGGATTACATGAAATTAAAAAGCTTCTGTACAGCAAAGGAAACAATTAACAGATCAAGGAAACTCCCACTGAATGGGAAAATTTTTTCACATCCTATACATCAGACAAAGGTCTAATTATCAGAATTTATAAAGAACTTAAGAAAAAAATATTCAAGAAAACAAATAACCCAATACACAAATGGACAAAGGAACTGAATAGACAGTTCTCAAACGAAGAGGTCCGTGAAGCCATGAAACACATGAAAAAATGCTCAATATCCCTAGCCATTAGGGAAATGCACATTAAAACAACTCTGAGATTTCGCCTTACACCAGTAAGAATGGCCAAAATCAATAAAACAAACAACAACAATTGCTGGCGAGGTTGCAGAGCAAAGGGAACACTCTTACATTGCTGGAGGAGCTGTAAATTGGTTCAACCACTGTGGAAATCAATATGGAGGTATCTTAAAAAAATAAAAATTGATCTACCGTATGACCCAGCTATAAAACTATTGGGAATTTACTCAAAGGGAGATGGGTCATCATACCACAGAGACACCTGCACCTCCATGTTCAATGCAGCACTTTTCACAATAGCAAGGATATGGAATCAACCAAGTGCCCATCAACAGAAGAATGGATAAAAAAAACTATGGTACATAAACACAATGGAATACTACTCAGCAATCAAAAA